>CAUYLG010043878.1:0-122869 GCA_963573385.1 Cacajao melanocephalus
GAAAGTGTCACACCCACGGTGCCAGATACAGTGCTGGGCACACACCAACAATTAAAAATACTTGGCGGTGGCTCATGCCTGTAATCCCAGCACTTTGAGAGGCCAAGGCAGGTGGATCACGTGAGGTCAGGAGTTCTAGACTAGCCTGGTCAACGTGGCGAAATCCCACCTCCACAAAAAATACAAAAAAATTAGCTGGGCATGGTGACATGTGCCTGTAATCCCATCTACTTGGGAGGCTGAGGCAGGAGAATCACTTGAACCTGGGAGGCGGAGGTTGCAGTGAGTAGATCGTGCCACTGCACTCCAGCCTGGGTGACAGAGTGAGACTCTGTCTCAAAAAAAAAAAAAATACTTGCCAATATCAAACTTAATCCTATTCGTGAGAAGGCCCTAGTCCTTTGTGTAAGGAAAGCTCAGGGCTGGGGCCTCAAAAGGCCAGGTTGCCTAAGTCTCTATCTAGCTCCAGAGGGAGTTACAAGCAGACCTCAGAGAAGGCCCCCCTGGCAGGGCTTCCACCGTGGGGTGCGCCTGGCTGTGGCTCCAGCCTCTGGATCTGGAAGGCTAAGGGTTAATTCACCTCTCCAAGTTCCACTGGATCCCCTCCACCCCACTTCTTTTTAGTGCTCCTAAAGAAGGGCCTGCCATTACCCTGATTGGACTCTCCAAGGTAATCGGGGCCTCAGAGCCCAGCTGCTCCATTGCAGAGGCTCTCTCCCTCAGATGCAGCCAGGAGGCCGGAGGAGAGCAGTCTCCGTGAGAGGTAGATGGAGCTGTAATGAACTGAAGATGTGTGGCAGCTACAGAGGAACAAGTTCATCAATTAGAGGCTCCTTGCCCAAGGGCTTCTGGGAAGGGCTGTTGCAGGGAAGGAGGAGGCTGACTGGGCTCCCTCCGAAGGTCCTGATGCCTCAAGCTGACTTAGTTGTCCAAGTCTCAGGCCCCTGGAGGAGTCTCAGCCCCTCCTTCCTGGCTCCCAAACAGCTTCTTCTGCCTTTTGCTGTGGGGTCTCTCGGAGGGACTCCCCATTTTTGGGAGGAGCTGGCTGGTGGTTTCCCTAGGGATTAAGCATCTTCTGAACAAGACTGAGAAATGTTTAGTTCAGCCCCAAACTCTTCCACTCCTTAGAAAACCACATTTGTGAACAGATGAAAACACTGACACTGCTTCTCCCCTCTTTGGCTCTGAATCACATATTCAGAGACCAAGGGAATAGAGAAGATCTAGGCCCAAAGCTGACCCCGAGGCACCATGGTGACACAGAACCAGTGTATGTGTAGAGTCAAAAATGTCACCACTTCCTGCCTGCAAAGGAAGTACCAAATATGGGTGTTGTCTATGGCTAGGAAGACAAGGGCAGTAATGGCCCATGGAGGCTCTCTGGTCCTCAGCCTCTACCTCAGCTCCCCTCCCTACCCAGCCTGGCTCCCCATCCCTACCCTAGGGCTGGGAAGGATAAGCCATGCCTGCTTTCCCAAGGACAGGGGCAGGCTAAAGAGCACAAAGCAGTCACGCTAGTGGGGTGACTGCAGCTACTATTTGTGCAGGCAAAGGCTGTGGGTGACTAACTCAGACACAGTCAATTGCATATATTTTAAAATAAGGGGCAAATGGGGATCTTAGAATTGGAAAAGACAATATTTTTAGAGATACGTGGGTGTCAATGGAGGTTCAGAATCATGAAGAGGGGATACTGGGCTTATGACCTCAGGGAATGAGGGAACACCAATTGTTTGCATTGGCAAAAAGCTAGAGATGCAGAGCAATGGCCCACAGCTGGGGGAGTCTTAGCAAAGGAAGGAGAGCTCTGAGGCCTCCTAACTCTTCAGAAGCTTTGGTAAGTCAGTTACAAGTTGGTCAGAGGTTCACACACTGCTGCTACTGGGCCCAGGGGCTGGGTTCAACCCCATGGCAGCCCCTCAGGGGAGTACTGTCGTAGACAGACCCTATCTCAACCAGTAAACCTGGACCAGTGTGGTGCAAATGGCAGGGAATCCTATGCCTACTTGACACGGGAAGAATTTCCTTATGATGTAGCGATGCCTGAACTTGCCACAAAGCCAAGAACCTCATGTCAAAGCGAGATGTTCAAACAGGCTCTCTATGTGTCATGTGTATTCTGGGGTCTGGGGGCCAGCTGGGTGACCCTGGGCAGTCACATTCTGAGTCTCTGCTTCCTTATCTACATGATGGAAAGAGTGAATGAACCTTCCTCCAAGGTGGTCGAAGAATGAAACGATGCCTAGAAAGTGCTGAGCAGTTTCTGGCCCATGGGACGTGTTATGTAAGGAGTAACCGTGCACATTACTCTGCTCACTGGTGGGACAGAAGGTTGGGGAAATGAGCATTCTGACTCCTCACTCTTCTGATGGTCATGAAGGCTGTGAATGCCAACCCTGGTTGGGGACATGTGAGATGAGAGGCTGTTGGAATGGAAGGTACTTGGGAAAGAGGGAGAAAGAAAAAGACGCCCTTTTTTTTTTTTTTTTTTTTTTTTTTGAGACGGAGTCACATTCTGTTGCCAGCCTGGAGTACAGTGGTGCAATCTCGGCTCACTGCAACCTCTGACTCCCTGGTTCAAGCGATTCTCCTGCCTCAGCCTCCCAAGTAGCGGGATTACAGGCATGTGCCCCCATGCCCAACTAATTTTTCTATTTTTAGTAGAGATGGGGTTTCACCATGTTGGCCAGGATGGTCACGATCTCCTGACCTTGTGATCTGCCTGGTTCGGCCTCCCAAAGTGCTGGGATTACAGGCATGAGCCACCACGCCCGGCCGGAAGAAAGAAGATGTGACAGCTCTGTTCTCCTGCAAGACCTTGAGAGACCCAGCCTCACACACCTGCCCCCCGATGCCATGCCAGCCAGGCAACAAGAATGACGGCACAGTCCCCGCAGCCCTTGGCAGAGCAACACAGAGTGGAAAGGGGGCGCTTCAGGACAGGTGGGGGTGGAGAACGGCTTGGCAGGCTGCAGAGGCCTGTTTACCTGCCCCGGGACGATGACTTCGGCTGCTGAGAGGCCCCCTGTGGGCACTGGCAGGGTGAGAGGAAGGCCTGAGCTGGCCACACAGAGCTGGGAGAGGTGGGTTTTACTCTCCTCACCTAGCCTGGCACACAGGTCCAGAGCCCCCAAGGAAGGCTTGTTATATGCCAGAGGAGTCCTGTGCAAGGAAAGCCTGGCTGACAGAGATAAGCTGTGGCATCTCAGCACCAGTCCGGGCTCCTAGGAGCTGCTGGAGCACATATTAATGGGACCCATTCAGCTCAGCTCGCATGGCAATTAATAACTGGCCAGGCAGAGAGACTGAGTTTGGGGAGTGTGAGTGTGTGAGTGTGTGTGTGTGTGTGTGTGTGTTTGCGTGTGTATGTGTGGAGAAGGGGTAAGCTGCAGGCTGGAGTGGGTCAGAGTCTCTTTCCTTAAGGGTGCCTCCTCCTTGCAGCAGACCTGCTCCTACCCCAGGTTGGGTGAGAGGGGCCTGTCCTACCTTAACCCTACCGGCTGAGTTCCGTCAGTAAGGAGGAGGTGGGAGGCAGGAAAGGGCCTGTTTCTTGGGCTTGTAGGACTCAGGCAGCCCGGTGCCAGCAAGCCAGGTGGGGCTGGGGGTGAGTAAGGGAGGGACAGTCTTGAAGTATGAGTGTGATGCACCTAACTTCCCTTCTCCTCAATTTTCATATTCTGCTAGGTGTTCTGAGATTGGAAGGGTGTATGACGGAGGGAAGAATAGGGGTATCAGAAGCATGCCATCTAGTGCTTTTGTGAGAACTTAGAAAAACATATCCTTCCGAGTGGACCCTTCCCTATGAGCACACAGCTCCGTTAGCAAATGGCCCCTTTGTGCCCAGAAAAGCATGCTCCTTTCTCCAGGGAAGGCTACCCTGCTCCAGGATACGCAGCTTCCTGAGCAGTGCTGGGCTGCATCTCACCCTGGGTGGGTGACAACACCCCAGCCGAGTCCTGTGTTGAATATCTGGGTCACTCTTGTTTGGCCCGTGGCCCTGGCTGCTTCCTAGAACTTTTGTCCTCAAAGTGAGGTGAGAGGACCAGCTGCACTGGCATCACCTGGGAACATGGTGGAAACAGAGTCTCAGGCCCCACCCAGAGCTACTGCATCGGGATCCACATGTTAACAAATGTTCAGCTGACTCTTATGTGTGTTAAAATATGGCTGAGAAAACACTGGGGTAGTCCAAACACTGCAGAGAGTAGAACACGGGGGAAGTAGAGGGAGACCCTCCTATAGAACAGGGGGAGACGTGTGCTAACCAAAGACCAAGCATGAACAGGGGGCTTGGGGACACAGGAAAGAGCCTGTTCTGCGGGCTGTAGTGCAGTGCCCTGTTCCCCTGCTCAGAGACTTACCAGCGGAGACCCTCCCCCATCCTCAGCGTGCGGAGGCTTTGGCTATCTGCCCCAGGTGGGTGAAGCCCAACCTGGCAGCTCAGAGTCCCAGGGGAGCATGTGGCAGGGCCGGCCCGGGCCTTCCAGGTGGGGAACAGCATTGTGGGGGCCTGGCTCTACTCCTTGCCATAGACCCCCATCTCTCCATGGACCTTTCATCAGGATTCCTGGGCTGCTGCGGAGGCCCAGGCACCTCAATCACTCCTATCGCGCTGGTCGCAGGAAGAGAATAGCTTTCAGCTCAATTACCCTTCACATTCCAATATCATAACGCTCCAATGAGGCTTTTTAACCAAAAACAAAAAAGCCGTGTCTGCCGCAGGCCGGCTGCAAGGCCAGCCGTGCAGAAGGGATGGGCCTGCCTGCCTGACGGTCACTGCCCGGCCCTCTGGGTGAGTTATGGGAAGGGACCTGTCCCAAGGCACTGGCCAGGCTGAGAGGGCACTGAGATCCTGGGCCTCAGTTTACCAACATATGCCCTGCCTCTTCATCAACTGTTAGACTTTGATTGACCCATGACTTCTTTAGGGAGAGAATACCAAGACCCTATTCCCAAGAGGCCTGGTGATGGACCATCCCAGGATGGTCTTTCTTGTCAGAGTAGCCCTGCCTTCTTTTCCCAGGCACAAGAATGCTACCAGACCCTTCTTAGTGCCATGGCATGATGGCATTATTCAGCCAAGCCATGGCCTGGGGAGCTGGACTCTTGGTTTACATGCCATTACATACCCTTTGGCTCATGTGTTTCTTATAATAACACTGACCAGCCAGGAAGCTAGCCAGAGCCAAGGTTATTAACCCCACTGCACAGATGGGTAAACTGAGGCCCAGAAAGATGAGATGAGAGGCCACCAAACACATGGAAGCATCCCATTTCAGCCATGGGAACCAGGGAGGTGAGGTCTGCTCCAGCCAAAAGGGTCCAGGGGGACACAAGCTGATCTCTCCTCTCCTGCGCTGGAAGTGACGGGCAACGGTCCCTGTGGTAGGCAAGTCCTGTTCCTAAGCACTTCACATGCATTGCAGAAGCCTTGTAAGGTAAGTTTGTGATTGTCCCCATTTCACCTGAGAAAAACTGAGGCTCAGAGAGGTGAGATCACTTGTTCAGGGACCCAGGCCTGTCTAACTCCTGGTAGCTTCTATGTTACCTTCAAGATGGAACACCTCTAAACCACCACAGACAGGGGAGAAGCTGTCCCCATGTGGACGCTGTTCTCACGGAGAGGCAAAACCAAGTGTCCAGGCCATGAACCACGCAAGCCCAGTGAATTCTCAGACAGCACACACATCCCACAGTGTCCCGCCCACGTCACACCATGGAGGGCTACACACAGTGCCTAGACGAGGAGGCTGCTCTCTTCCAATCAGCTGTGCTGCGGCGGCCTGGCCAGCTCAGTGCTAATGGCCTTGATGGCAGCATCCCCTCCCTGTGTCCTGCTGGCCTCCCGCTGGCTATGGCTGATTTGCTCATGATTTAGCACTTGAGGGCACTGACCCGTGAGGGAGACACCCAGGACAGAAGGAGGCAGGGCGGCTGTGGCAGCTGAGGTGTGTGCACATGTGCATGCCCTGTGCAGGGCAGGAGGCCATCTCTCCAGGAACAAGCTGCCCAGCCTGGCTCTCTAAGACTGGGAGAGGTGTCGTATGCTGACTAGGGCACTGGGGTGGGGCTGGAGAGAGAAGGGTGACGGGAGACCTCAATATGCAGGGGCTTTGGCTGTAAGGTGCTACGGCCCAGGTGTCCTGCCCTAGGAGCCCAGCACCACTCTCACAACAGTCTGTCATCTGCTGGATTCTCTGAGGACCCCGGGCACAGGCACCTGACACTGGAGACAAACACCTCTGCAGTCCCGCCCTCAGTCAACAGCGATGCAGCATGGTAAGGGGTGCTGGGAGTGACTGACAGTCCACATCCCATCTCTGCTCTGTGATGTGGGCAAGACTTCACCTCTCTGGGCCTCAGCTTCCTCATTTTTAAAAGGGGGAGAATCCCAGTGCCTCTGCCACAGATTGGTTATAAAAAAAGCACACGAGTGATAGATGTAGTCTCCATGATCGTTACTATTATTGCTGTTCAGCGTTTCTCCTCTGTCTTTAGAGGTTTAAGGAAATAATAAGATAGAGACCCCATTTTTTTTGTCATTCATGAATCCTGGAGCTTGAGACTAAGAGGTTCCAGGTGCCAGACAAGTGGTATAAGCAGAAAGTGGAGGAGGTCAGCACAGGAAATGGTCTATCTGAGCCCATGCCAGGCCTGTGCCCTGCCCCTTCCTCCTTCATGCCTCGAACTCCAGGCAGCCCAGCCCTTTTCCATCTTTTGGGGCTTCCACCCACCTCAGAAATAGAGAAGCAGGCAGAGAGCCCAGAGAGAGGGGAGGCCCCTCTGCTCACCCAGACCCAGGCAGTGCCTGCTTCCTGCCTCCCAGGCCCTCGTGGAGAGGAAGGTAAGTGCTGGCTGCTGCAGTGGGGGCAGGTGCAGGGGTGGGACAGAGCAGGGACAGCCACTTTGCCAGGCTCACCTGGAGCCCATTTGACCCAATTCTGCTGCCTGGAGAAAGATGTGCTTGATACATGCCACAGGAGGACAAGGGACTTGGGAACCAGGGCAGGGCCTGGCTTTCCTGTAGCACCAAAGCTGGGATGGGCGAACCCCCTGCTCCACCCCATAGTGACACAAAGGGTGAGCTTTGGCTGGTGGCTGTCTGGGTCCTCAAGCACTGGGTCTCCCATCCTGTTGCTGTGAATGGGCTTTCAGCCAGGATCTGCTGGAGGCCAGGGACCAGGTCTCATTCCTCTTGTGTCCCCGGCACCCAGCATGGGCTTGGCACCCAGGCCCTCAGGCAATGTTCGGTGAGTCAGGAGATGAATGAATGAATGAATAAGTGAATGCATGAGGGTAGGGCCGGCACATGGAACCACCACGCCAGCATGCCACTGCCACTCTGCTATAGCAAGCCAAGCAGGGACTCCTCTCTCTCTGGTTTCTGGGCTGCTACCAAGAGGCCAGGTTTCCCAGGAGGGTCACGGGCACTCAGGTCTCTGCTGAGCTCTCTGTGGTGTCCTAGCAGCATGATGGGCACTTGTTGGATGTAGCACCCCCACCACCTCGTACTTGGCAGCTCTCCCTCTCTCCACACCTACGGCATGGATTCCTGGCTGCAGCTGGAAGCTCGGGGCTCCTGGACTCCCCCACCCCACCCCTCTTGGCTTCCATGGGGCCTCTTTCCAGCCAGCTGCCCTCCCCAGTCCTAGACGCTCTGTCCACGGCTGGCCCTCATGGATTGTTCCCAACAACCACCTGCCTGCCACTGCTGTGCAGACAACCCACTTCCATCCTCCTGCCTGAAGGTCCTCAGAGAAGCAAGGGAGGCAGGGTCTGAGGGTGCTGCAGGGGTGCCTTTGAGAATGCATGCCCTACCGCTTTGCCTCCAAAGCACCCTGTATCCATTTCGTTGCTGCCGGAACAAATTACTACAAACATAGTTGCTAAAAACAACAAAGATTTAACACCTTACAGTTCTGAAGGTCAGAAGTTCAACATGGGCCTCAGTGGGCTAAAATGCAGGTGTCAGCCAGGTGCGGTGTCTCACGCCTGTAATCTCAGCACTTTGGGAGGCACAGATGGGAGGATCACTTGAGGTTAGGAGTTCGACACCAGCCTGGCCAACGTGGTGAAACCCCATCTCTACTAAAAATACAAAAATAGAAGGGTATAGTGATATATGCCTGTAATCCCAGCTACTCAGGAGGCTGAGGCAGGGGAATCACTTGAACCCGGGAGGCAGAGGCCGTGGTGAGCTGAGACTGCACCACTGCACTCCAGCCTGGGCGACAAAGCAAGACTGTGTCTCGATAAATAAATAAACAAACAAAAATAAAACAAAATAAAATCCAGGTGTCGTGTGGCTGCGTTCCTTCTGGAGGTTCTAAGGGAAATCTGTGTCCTTGCCTCTTTCACCTTCTAGAGGACACTCACACTCCCTGGCTCCTGTCCTCTTCCTCCATCCTCAAAGTCAGCAATATAACAACCTCAGATCCCCCATTCACCTCCGTATCCACTGTCATGTCTTCTCCTCTGACCCTCCCACCTCCTTCTCATAAGGACCCTGGTGATTAAAGGTGGCCCACAGAGATAAACCATCTCTAGGTCCTTAACCGCAAAATCCCTTTTTCCATGTTGAGGTCATACAGTCACAGGTTCCAGGAATTAGGACGTGGCCATCTTTGGTGGGCAGGGGGGCATAACTCTTCCTACCACGCTCTAGCCCCATTAGATGATGTGATTTCTTCCAGTAGCCCTGAGCAAGGAAGGTGGCATCCTCATTTTGCCACCAGCTGCCTTTGACTCTGATGAGGCCAGACTTGGCCCTTCTCCCATGGCCTGGCAGGGAGCTCGGACCGCACTTCTGAGCTACCGTCAGCATGGGTCTTAGAAGAGGGCAGACCAAGGGCTGGTTCATGGAATTTCTCTCTTAAAGGATATGGGCTGCAGAGGAGTGGGGAGGAAGCTCCCTGAGGGCACGGACTGCATTATGCAACAAATTCACTGAGTCCCTGCCAGGTGCCAGCGCTGAAGGTCCGTCCAGGGTGGAAAGCCACATGTCCCTGCCTTGCTTTCACAGAGCTCACAGTCACCTGTGAGAAGCCAACAGTGATCAAATAGTCCTGCATATAAGGGAGTAATTCTACCCTCTTATATAAGGGAGTAATTCTAAGGTCAAAGCTGTAGAAGCTCTGGAGCTCTGAAAGCCCAAGAACAGAAGAATCTGTTCTGCATTAGGAGGAGGGATGAATCAGGAATGGAAGATCCCAGGGGAAGCTGGGAGTTCATGAAAAACGGGGAGGATGATGTGTTCCAGAGAGGTGGAAAGGCCATGCAAAGGCCCCGTGGCATAGTGCCCTTGGGGACTACCAAGAAGGTGGAGGTGTGGGAACACAGAAGAGCCAGGGAAGGAATGTTTAAGGGGAGGGTGGAGAGGGGGCCGGGATGAGACCCTGCCAGCCTTCTGAGCTTCTGGTCGCCAGCCTCAGAACACCACAGAAAGGTTTCTGCGACATCCCTGGCACATCCCAGGGACTCAATACATTTGAATGAGTGGATGGATGGATGGAGAATACATGAATGAGACTCTCTGCCCTCCTCCTGCCCTTCACCAGTGACCTGCCCCATCCCTCCCCTCTGCACGGCAATGGTTAAACGGGATCTCCGGGACTTGCTCACTTATTTATTTATTTCCCCCGGCTGCTGGCGCCGACCCGTGCCTCCCGAATGTGGTTCCGTGGAAATGTCTGTAATCGCCAGCACACTTTAGGCATTACTTCCACACCATTTAGGGCTTTCCGCCCCAATAGCTGCTATTGCATTTCCCTCATCTCCATCTTTTGGGCTGTGTTGGGCAGAATATTTTTTTCTGAGGTTTGGTAGTCCCCACGTTTAAGGGATCTGATGGTTTGGGGGAGGTGAGGAGAAAGACGATGCTTTAGAAGGATTTATTATTCTTCTCCCATTGCCCTGGCCCTGCCCCAGCCTTGACCAAGAAAGGAAAAAAAAAATCAGTTCAAGCTACTAAGAAGCCTTTAAAGATTTTTGTGTTTTCCCATGCAGGATTGAGATTGGGTTGCTGATATGAACCTCAGCTTTGTGGGAGGCTGAAGGTGCTGGAACACAATAAATGTCATCTTGGATGAATCCCTCCTCCCCCAACCAAACACCCTCCCTGCTTCCACCTTCTTGTCTCAGGGCCGGCTCCTCTAAAGGCAGAAGCCAGGCAGTAAACCCCAAGCCCTGAGTGGCCACTCCTGGGGTAAATGCATTTGGGCTTGCTTTGGGGGGCAGACAACAGCGACAAGATCTGAGACAAGCTGTGTGACCTTGGACAAGTCACTTAACCTCTCTGGGCATGTTTCCCAGCTCTAACATGGAGACAATCACACCTTTCTTACCGACTGGAAGGACTACACTGAGGATGGAAGCAGACACTATAGGGGAGAAAGACCCCTCTCCTTTCTTCCCTTCCCCTTCCCCTCTAACTTTCCCCCAACCCATTCATCTCCCTGTCATTCCCTCCTTAAACCATCCAGCCTCTTATTCCAGCTCCTAGGCAGCTCCATGCCCACCTGAAAGATGACCCCGGACCAGGGAGAGAGTGTCTCAAGGTGCTGACCACAGGGGATAGCCCCCCCAGTGAGTGCAGTGTGTAGGCTGGCTGTCCCATGCCATCTGCACAGTGGTGACTTTGTATCAGCACCACACACATTTGATCAGAGACTGAGCTTCCCAGTGACACACAGATGTAAGTGGTAAGAGCAGGATTCAAACTCGTCTGTGGTACTCCTAATACAGTGCTCCTAAGCAGTGTGGGGAGTGGCCCCCAACAGGAAGCTGGCTGCCTGTTCCCAGGGGCTGAGACGATAACAGAAACCCACTGGAATAGATATAATAAAATGACAATGGGCAAAAGCAAGCCCTGGGGTTAGAAGCTGGACAGTGGCTACCTTTAGGGGAAGGGAGAGGGGCAGGGAGAGGCACAGTGGGGTCTCTAAATGCTGGCGAGGCTCTGTTTCTCCATCCAGGTGCAGTTACACAAATGCATTCACTTTGCAATCACTCATAAAGCTGAATATTAATGAGTGTTCACTTCTCCATATGTAAGCTTAAGTAAAATGTTTCCTCAAAAAATAAAACAAAACTTAGGTAAGTTTGTGGGGGCCACCACAGAAAATACTCCAGGAATTAATCCGTGCCACTGGGATGAGGCTTTAAACTCCAGACAGCATGGCATGGACAGAACCATTTACAGAGGAGCTCCTGAAGTGACGCGACTCGCCCGAGACTCCTGGCTGAGCTCACCTCACTGTAGCTCTCAGAGCTGCACCTGCCTTACTGTGCACAGGCAGGTGACCTCTCCTCCCTGCAGGTGGGGGGCCAGGGGCCACCCAGGAAGGAAAGGCTAGGCCAAGGTCAGGAGGCAGAGGGCCCGCCTTGGAGGGAGGTTTAGAAGCTCAGATAGGTGGGTATAAGGAGCAAAGACTTGTGTCTCCAAATCTAGAGGAGAGAGGACTCTAAGTGAAGAGCCTGGGGCTGGCCCTCAGCAGCTGCTTCTAAAGGGGATATGGCGCTCTGACATCTCTAGCACTTGGCTTGCTTATCTGTAAAATGGGATAAAAGACCAACCTTCCCCACCCTCTCCCACAGGATCATTCTGAGGAAGGAAGTGTTGGGCTTGGCTCATGGTGGGAAGATGGTGCGGTGGGCTTGGATGGCAGCATTTCAGGGGAGGGCACAGCAGGAACAAAGGCTGGGCAGTGGGAAAGTGACCACTCGGTATTGAGGACAGGAATGACAAGGAACATCTGGGGCTCAAATCCTTACACAGATTGGATGGATTTCTGACAGGGAGGGTTTGTGTGGGCAGCGGTGGGAGGCATGGGCTCAGTGCAGAGATGGGAAGAGGTCAGTGCGAAAAGGCCTCCCACGCCATTTCCCTCTCTCGGGAGCAGGACTGGAGCGGCCAGCCTGAGCCCATGACCCTCCGGGGCAAGGACGTGAGTGGGCACTGAGCTCTCCGGAGCTGGCCGTGCCCCGTGCCTGGGAGGTGGGCTGGCCGATCAATGATGAAGACAGTGAGGGGGACGATTACATAGTACCTAGTGATTACACCCGGGTGACATCTCTCAGTGGCATTATCTCATCTGGAAAGAAGAACGGGCTTTTTAACAGACGGACAGGCAGCTTCCACTTAAGGTTATTATAAAGAGGGAGACCCAGCCCTCACAGCTTCCAGCCAACACCACAAAGTCGCTAAGTAATTAAAGCCTGCTAAGAATCAGAGAAATTACAATAATTCCGTCAACCCAAAGCTCAGGCTCTCTTGTTTTGCCCCTCCTGGTAGAAAACAAGGTGGGTCAGGCAGTCTGAACACACATCAAAACAAGCCTACTGTGTGGTGGGCCTCCATGTCACAGGGGCTGCCAGACCTGTTCCCAGGCCGTTTTGAGAATAGCTGAACTTGTTAGGATAAGTGAAGGTGCCACGATAAAAATCCTAGAGCCCCTAGAAACAGGAAGAACGACAGCAGCATGCTGGTGGTCGATCAGACACCTGTGGACACTGTGACCTGCATCTAGAAGGCAGTCCAGGCCCACCGCCTACGGGGTTTGGGGAGCTGCCCAGAGGGGAGCACCCTTATCCCAGCCCGGCTCTGGACACTCAGGCCTTACCTAGGAAAGCAGTGCTGTGCCTCTAGCCCAAGGCTGGGCTCCATTTCATAGGTTCTAGAAGCCAGTTCCTGAGAATCTTCCCCAGCCACCTCTGAAGGTCAGGGTTTTGCCACTAATTGCGGGGTGACCCCGGGCAGATCCTTTACCCTTGCTCAGTGTGTCACCCGCCTACAGAGTGTGCAGCTGGATTAAGTCACCTCCAGGGTCACCCTGTGCTGCTTTCACAGAGTCTATGTGAACACTCTCGGCCAATTACTAGCTGTTTCTTAATGACTGTTTCATTATTTTTCCTTGTCTTTGTTTTATGTTTTCCACACATTTCCCGACTGCCACTGGAATGTCAGTTTCCTGACCACCAATGCCATAACTTCAGCCAATCAGTCCACAGGGATGAGTCTATCTGTTGAGCTCCTTGGACTTCCAGGCAACTTTCCTGAAGAGCATGTGTGAAGCACCACACATAGTCTGTAACTGGTAACTCATGGGTATTCCTTTCCTTTTTCCTCTTTCCTTTCCTTTTTCCCTCCCCTCCCCTCCCCTTCCTTTCTCTCTCCCTCCCTCCTTTCTTCTTTTCTTTTTCTTTCTTTTTTCTTTTCTCTTTTCTCTTCTTTCTTTCTTTTCTCTTTTTTTTTGAGACAGGATCTCTCTCTTACCCAGGCTAGAGTGCAGTGGCGTGGTGCAATCTCAAATCATTGCAGCCTCAACCTCCTGGGCTCAAGTGATCCTCCCACATCAGCCTCCCCAGTAGCTCTTCAGGCCAGGATAGAGGGCTTATGCCTGTGATCCCAGCACTTTAGGAGGCTGCAGCAGGCAAGCTGCCTGAACCCAGGAGTTTGAGGCCAGCCTGGGCAGCATGGTGAGACCCTGCCTCTACAAAAAATACAAAAATTAGGCAGGCATGTTGGTACATGACTGTAGTCCCACCTACTCGGGAGGCTGACGTGGGAGGATCACTTGAACCCAGGAGGTTGAGGCTGCAGTGAGCTTTGATCATGCCATGACACTGCATTCCAGCCTGGGTGACAAGGTGAGACCCTATCTCAAAAAAAAAAAAGAAAAAAGAAAACAAAAGAAAGGTAATAGCCATCAGTTACTAAGTACAACCCAGGTGTGTGGTGCTTCACACACACATGCTCTCATTAAACCTTTACAACTCCGTGTGTCCCTGTTTTACAGTTGAAGAAACTGAGGCCCAGAGAGGCTAACACCTTGCTTATGGCCTCCCGGTGTGCAGTTAGAGCCCACATGTGCACGGCCCCATCACAGTGCAGATGTCTGGTCCCCATGACAGCTGGACACAGGTTCTCACAATACAAAGCTGCTTCCAGGGCCTTCCTAGACCCTTGGTTTCCTGAGTCCGCCCTGCCTTGGGGTGCCCCACTGCCTGGAGGAAAAGGCATACAGGCAAAGACCCTGTACCCTTCCTTCAACAGGCCCCACCACAGGGGCAAGGAGACCATTTAAGAGAAAGTAGCTGAAAGACAACAGATGGCCTCGGCGTGCGAGGCTGACAGCCCAGCACTGCAGCAGAACATCCAGCAGGCAGCTTCGTCTCCTTCCATTTAGAGGTTCTTTATTTAAAGGGCGGGGGGCACCATAAAAGGTATCCCGTTGCGTGCCATAGAATTCCTAACGCTTGAGAGCTGGGCTCCACGCAGTCCCCCTGCTTCGTATTCATGGCAGAGGGTCCTGCAGTCATTGCAATAGAATTATATGGGCCCCTAAAGACTCCCAGCTAGAATCGGCGAGGAAACCGATGTAATTAAGAACATTATTACCATTAAAACAAAATAATAATTTTAATTACAGCTGGGCTCCCTCCACCTCCTGCTCCCACGCTGTCCTCTTTCCTGGTGCTGAGGGTGGTAGAGGGCGCCCACAGCCTTGGCCACGCCCCCCAATGGGCATGGAAGGAGGTGGTGTTACAGGGGACATGAGGGACTGAGGGTCCTTGGCTTCACCCCACTGGGTGGAGGAGGAGGCAAGCAGCCTCAGGGTTCTGTTGGGCTAAACTTGGGGCCCCAGTTTTGTGGGCATCCCTCCTGGGCACCTAAGAACCAGAAGGAGGTGGCAGAAAACATTGAATCTTCCCTGCAGGCAAGGGGAGCAGGCTGGCATTTAGCCTGTGTGTGTGTGGGCAGGGGAAGGGGGTCATCACCTGCTTCTCACAAATAGTACTGTGTGCACAGCTGACGACTGAAATCATGGAGGTGCCTCTGAGGTACCTAATCCTGCAGGCCGCAAGGAAGAGGTGTCACCAGAACCGCAGCTGGATCCTGAGCTACAAGGTGATGCCCAGTAGGGGTGGCGTTCACTGCAGAGAGCCAGCAGTGGGCTCTGAGTGCAGTTTTTTCACTGGAACCCCTGAGCCTGTGCATGAGGCCCAGCATTCCCTGACACCTCCCCCAGCCAGGGCTGGATCAGGCCCTCACCCCTGCAACTTTTGGCAAATGAAAAGCAGGCCATGGCAAACTGCAAAACAATACACACGAAGATGCCAGAAGGTGAGAACGAGTTCAAAGGGCCCTCTGGGAGGCAGGACACAGGATGGAAAAAATGACGGCTCTAGCTACAGGTGCATCTGACTCTGGAGGACTGGGAGAAGTCAGTGAATTTGTCTTGGCCTCAGTTTCTCTCATCTATAAAATGGAAAGAATAATTCTCCCCATGAGGACAAATGAAAGATAATGCAAACACTGGGAGATGCAGAAGATGATATTATTTAAATAAGAACACACAAACACACACACACACACCCTCAGGACTGTGTAGAAAGCCCTGCTGCTCTGCCCACAAGAGATGTCGCTTCACCACTACAAGCCCAGAGCTCGCTGTCCTGGCTGCCGTGGCGATGGCGTCTGCCTGCTGTGAGAGAGGAGGGCTCCAGACATGTGTCACTGTGCTACAGAGGGGACAGACCAGGGAAGGGGCAAGCACCTCAGGGTGGTCGCTAAGGGCCATAGAGACATCGTCTGGGGCTGCCGCTTGGCCGGAACAAACCCACTCTGGCGGTGGCCTGCAGGAGTCCAGAGACCCTGCGATGATTTATTGGTCTCCCTCTCCCGGATCAATAGGTGCACGGTTATAGATGCAGAGGGGCCGCCGAGGCCCATGGCCCCGAGGTATAAATTAATACGGCCTGTCAAGGGGCTGCCTCTCCTGGCGTGGGAGACAACACGCTCATGAGTGGAGCTGTCACCTCAGGGGCCACGGCAGGCACAAGCCAGTGGGAGCCCCCTCGTGCCTCCCCCCAACCTCTGGCTGCAACCTGAGGATGCAGTTTATAAATCATTCAGCATCTGACAGGCACACCGTGTCGGAAGGTAGCTGCTGCCAGCTGCAGTGGGTGCTAACAAGTTGGCCTCTTGGACTGAATCCATCTCCCCACACTCTGGGCCTTGTCTGGCCACCACTCCAGGGCTCCACACATGCCAAAGCACACAGGATGACAGGGCTAAGATCCAGGAAGTAGTGGGCACCAGCAGAGAGCAATGATGCTTTCAGTGTCTGAGAGGGAAGTGGGGCGCAGGGCACACGTGAAAGCGCCCTTGCCAGCTCAGTGCCAGGCCTCGCTGCTCCACGCCCAGCCCTGGACCATGCACAATAAGGAACCCCTCACTTCAGCAGACCAGCTGGTTGGGGCACCACACTTTGTATAAATGCTCCTCTTGTCCTCACACCACCCAAGGGTCAGAGGGAGCCACATGGCTGCCTGCATTTGTGAAGTCCATTCACTTGAAAGACACTCATAGAGCACCGTCCACACGCCAGGCCCGGGCAGGGCACCAGGGATGCGCAGATGACCAAGCTCAGTCCTTGCTCAGTCTGGTGGGAGAGATGGATATACAGACAACAGCCGCAACCATTTCCTGGGGAAACACACACTTATCCTGGGCCCTGGGCTGAGCACTCTATGTGCACGATCTCATGTACTTTAACCCTCCCTACGATGTTTGCAAGGCAGGTATAATTATTTCTACTTTGCAGGTAGGAGTGAAGCTACTTGCCAAAAAGTCCCAGCCCAGGCCTGCCTCCTAATCCTGGCTCCATCCCTTGACTGGCTTTGGGCATGTCACATAACACCCTCCTTCAGGGTCCGTCTCTGCAGGATGGGAATAAGAAGAGTGGCTGCCCCAGGAGGTGGTGGTGAGGGCTCTGTGAGATCCCATGCAGAAAACAGTGTTGGGCACACAGGGACCCAACAGCAACAGCCAATTTATTATTGTCACCATGGAAATACATTATGTATTTGAGTTCCTTGACAAATGGTGTCCAAGGATATCCCTCTCTCTGCTTTCCCATCTCTAGTAAGGAGGTACAGGGAATGAGCAGCTTTCACCCTTATTAAGGGACGTGGACAGGTGGTGCAGGTTAGTGGGGCCAAGGGCCAGGAGGCGTGGCTTTGGCTTTGACCCTGCCCCCAGCCAGCACTGAGGCTCAGGCAAGGGCGCTCCATCTGTCAGGTTCCCGGGATCTCTCAGCCCAGCTCCAGCTCTCCCCATAGCAGCCTCATCCCTACCTCAAGCTGGTCACCTGAGGCCATGGGACAAGGATCTGTCCCGGAGACCTGGGCAGGGACTCAGAGGCTCACTTCCGGCCTGGCTTTGTTTCTGTGAGGTAACAGTGGGGACACACATCCACATAGCCACTGTCCCTCCTCAGCAGTGTCTCTGATCATAATTCAGAGTTCACTTTCCTCTGGGAAATCCCAATACATGAAATGAAGCTATAGGATCCCAGAAAGTGAGTGATATTCACAGACACCATAGTCTCTTTCTCTAACAAACTCCTATTCAGCCTCTAAGGCCCCAAACAAATAGCCCCCATGTACAGACCACGCTGTTTCCAATACACTGTGCACATACAAAGCCACCATGGCATTTAATACATTTAGATGTAGTTAGACATTCACTTACTTGTCTTTCTCTTAGTAAAATTGCCTTCACCAAGGACAGAGAACTTGGTCTTAATCACCAGCATTTTACTGAATATACTATGAGCCGCAGGCTGTACTGAGGACTTCTCCTAGCCATATTCTCTCACGGCAATCCTGCACGACAGACACTGCTGCTCATCTTACAGGTAAGAAGGTGAAGTCCAGAGAGGTTATGTCACTTGTCTAAAGTCACATGGCTGACAAATGGTAGCATCTTTTTCCTACCCTACATGCCCAAGTCAGCTCAGAATCCCTGGGCCCTGCTCAGAAGCTGTTCAACAAATGTTGGTTGTATTCATTAAAAAAAAATGGGCAGATCAGAGGTGAGATGTGGGTTTTGAAGGACAGGCAGAGTTGAGTTAGGCTGAACTCCAGTACTAGTTAGAAAAGTACAGTGTGTGTGTGTGTGTGTGCGTGCGTGAGAGAGAGAGAGAGAGAGAGAGAGAGAGAGAGAGAGAGAAACAGACAGGCATGTATCCATTGCCGTTGAATGATAGGAGAGTTCATATGGAGGAATAGCAGAAGAGAATATTGAAAAATAAGTTGAGAAAGGTAGGTTGATGCTAGATGGAGAAAGGCCTAGACTGCCCAGCTAAAAAGGCTGAACTTGTCAGAACTTCAAGGACACAGCCATCTTGGAGACTCCAGTGGGTCCTCCAGATTCCCTGACCCAGTGAGCCACCTGGCACCACCTGACTTCTAACCTCACACTCATCCTCCTGCCTAAACACCCCGGCACCAGGGTCACCTCCCTGGGGCACATTAGAGGGCTGAGCAGGTGGCCCTGGGAGGAGCAGGGAGGGGGCAGTACTGAAGGTCAGCGAGGCAGGCACGCGCTCCTAACAGAGGTACTGGAACAGCACCGCTGGGCGCAGACACAGGCAAACACGTTTGAGCAAATTGGAATGCCATAAAAGTCTATTACAGCAAATCAAACAGCAGTCAGCATGACGGCCATTAGCTTGAAATGAATACACGGGGACTTAATGAGGTCTGTCGAGGCTGGCTTGGTGAATTAAGTTGCCAATTCTAGCAGGATTTCCCTTTTCTTTACAGACTTGAAAGCATCTACGCTGCCTCGTTAGGGCCTCGACAAGTGAATTGCAGGGCCTTTCACCCTGATAAAATGGATAATTACATGGAGTACTGCTTAGTGAGGGGAGTGGGGTGGGCAGGAGGGGAACGAGAACAAACAAACCCAAACACACACCTGCCCAGCTTCTCCCGAGGGTGGGGGGCTGGACTGGGCAGAGGCTTTCAGAGGGAATGGGGGTCCAGGAGAGGCGGGCAGTGGAGTGATGCATGGCCTTGAACCGCCTCCCACCCCTTGCTGTTCCTGGCCTGCGGACTTGGGTCCACATGGGCCATGTCTCCAGGCAGCCATGAAGGACTGAATGTTCACATCCAAGATGGGCTGCCCTCAGCACCTCTCAGAAAACTTCTAGTGGGATCCTTCAAGGCTCCCCAAACCTGGCTGTTCTCACCGTTACCAGCGGAGTTTTAGAAATGCAGCTTCCTGGGCTGGCTCTCGCCAGCCTACTGATTCACAATTGCAGGGGGCGGGAATATACTGCCTAACCAGTCCCCTGGGAAATTCTGCTGGGGCATGTTTGGGACCCTCTGATTCCTCACTTTCCCTATACACAGTGCTGGATGGCTGGAGAGAAGTGGTCCTCCTACTTCTGCTTGCATTACTCCAGGGATGGGGAGCTCAGCACATTCTCAGCAAGGCAGGGGCACAGCCTGTGTGCATGGGTGTGTGTGGGCAGTCTTATCACTAGAAAGCTCTTCCTTAGATAGACCTGGATTTGCCACCCTGTAACTTGCTCCTTGCGCCAATCCCTGGGGTCTGCACACAACAGACCCCATCATTATTAGGGCCCTACAGCTGAGGGAATAGAGGCTAGGAGGACAAGTGAAAGGGTACAGACGGCTGAGATGACCAGGAGAGGAACTGAATGGGTAGAGGCAGCCACCAGAGCTTCTCCGCCATCCCGCAAAGAACAATAAGGCACTGAAGGATGGCAAGGAGCTTCTCCTGCTGGGTTTCGTCCTCTGATCATGGGATGTCAGCCCTGGAAGAGGCCTGGTTCAACCTCTTGTTTGAATCTGTAGGGCCTGAAGCCAGCAGACTAGAACCCAGGTGTCTTGACTCGGTCGCTCTCTTCCCACAAAACAGCACAGGAGCATCCACTGCTTACCTCCACCAGACTCTGCTGGAAACCCACCTCTTCCAGGAAACCTGCTGAGATTTCTCTGGTCCCCTTGGCAGATTCTGGCATTCACACCCAACAGGGTCTGCAGTGCTCCCCCACCCCGTTTCTCTGGCTTGCCTCCTCACCCTGTTCACTTCTGCAAGGCCCTTTGCTGCTGAATCCCACTTCTAAAGGGCTGGAGCCTGGGGTTTCTGTGACCTCAGTGCAAGCTGGAAACCTTGGGCTCATTTCTGGGCCAGGGGCCAGGAGACTCTGGGCTGGTACCTCAGCTGGGGTCAGAGCCAGGCAGCTAGGTTCCAGCTCAGGTGACCACACCAGGCTAGGGCTGGTCAGTGCCAAGGTACCTCAGATCAGGAGTGGCCAGGCCTCTGTCCAGCTGACACCACATCCCCACTGGCCACACTGAGCAGCCCCAAGCAGGGCATCGAGTATCAGGCCACTAAAGTGACCGGGGATGTTTACACATAAGCAAGTAAACCACATGGGCCTTCCTCCAAGGATGGTGTGTCCTTTGCAGCTGGCCCCTCTCAGCCTGCCCTCTCCTTGTCAGATGGGTAGACACAGGCTTGTGTTTTTATTAGATAAGGAGGGCTATGGCACAGAGAGGTGAAGTGACAGGCCCAGACGCACCCAGCAAGCTGGGAGCAGAGCAGGGGCTGGACCCAGGGTCTCCTACCTCTTGTTCTAATTCCTGTCATTCCACATGCCTGTGGCCTCCCAGGTCTCTGCACAATGACAGCCTGGCTCAGAGCCAAGCCCACAGCAGACACTCAATAAATATTTGTTAAATAAATGAATGACTGACTGAAGAGACTCTCTCCTTGGAGGCACAGGCCTTTGACGAATCCCAGGGGATTCCGACAGGGCCAAATGTTGGAAGTCACATCTCCTGGAGCAGGAGAGAAGACAAAGCTGGGCCCTGACCCAAGGGCGGGAGAGGAGGGACATGACCCCTCGTCCCCTTGCCAGTGTGCCTCCCTGCTGCCCCCTGAGAGGGAAGACAGAGGGCAGCCATGCCTGCCAGGATGGCAGCTGAGCAATGGGTCCAAGGCTCATTAACTCTGAGCCATGCCCTTGGTTTCTGAGCCCAGGCCTGGAGTGCAGGCTGGCACGTAGAGACCCTTAATTAAATTAGGGAGATTTCCAAATGAGAGACAGCAGGAGCCAAGCTGCAGTCCCTGGGCATGCCGGCCACAGCTCAGGGCACCGTGCCCCCATGTTTAGGACTGTGGGCTCCCCAGTCCTCTCCAACCCCCGGCGAGCGAAGGGCACCTGCACATCTGTCCTCTCTTCCATCTGATGCAAGCATAGAACCCTTGGCTTGCAGCTGAGTGACAGAGGCCGGAGAGTTGCACGCGTGAGCAAGATCTTGTCACCCTTGAGGGAGTCTGAGGTTGCCCTGGAAGCCAGGAGGCTCGAAGTTGAAGCTGTGTGACCTCAGGCAAGCCACTCTCCCATGCCTAGCCTCATGCTTGAACTGACCACGATATTCTCTAACGACTCTTTGTTCCCCGATCCAACGGCTGATAGCATATAGGGATTAGAACTCAAATGACATGGCGCCAACCTGCCTTTCCAGAGGTTCTATCTCCCATCCCAACCCTTCACTGTCACCGTGCAACTCAAAACTCTGAGGGCAGGCCTGAGGAACACCCAGCGAGAACCTGCCAGCTTCGGAGTCTTTGAATCACTAACTGCCAGACCATATGACTGCTATCAGCCACCCAGGCGAGGGGCCGCAAGCAGTAGGAACCCTGGTGCCATCGGGAGCTGGCAGCCAGCTTATTAACGAACCATTTGTAATGCAATAATTTGTACTTCTCAATTACCAGCAATGGCTTGATTTTACACACATGCACTCATGCAAACATATTCAGAGTACACAGTGCAGGGGCTCGGGAGACCACTGCGCTAGAGAAAGCCCCTTCGTAGAACTGTATGCTCCCTGAGTCCTGGGGCACCTGATTCTGGCCAAAGTCCTGGGGTGAGGCCTGCTCGAGGCCCACAATTGGATATGAATGGAAGGAAAGAGGGTGCGATACCTGCTTCTCCCAACTCTTGTCCCACCATTGGCTCCGGCTGGAGGTGTGAGGGTCAGCCTACAGCACAAGGCTCCCAACCTACAGCCCAGCTGCTCTTCCCAACCCCAGGCTGGGCCCCGATCCCCAGGGTACCAGCATGTTGACCAACCTGCTCAGAGTTGGTGCCTGGGCTGAGGTCTAGGCAGAAGAGCCAGAGCTGCTCTCCCTGCCCGACTCTTCACCTACACACTGGTGGTCTGGGGAGAAGCAGGTCCCCGATATCCCCAGGTACGACCCTGGCAGCTCCTACCTCAGGGATGCGGACGCTGTAGGGCTGATTGTGAAACGTGGGCGCGTTGTCATTCACATCCCCGACCTGGATGTTCACCTTCCGTGTGATCACCTGGGAAGAGAAAGACAGGGAATTAGCGCTGCCACCTGACTCTGACCCCTTCCACCCGAGGGGCCCAGAAATCTTGTGACCCCAGGAACATGCCTCCAGGGCCCCAGGAGACACTCACCCCCTGGTGGTCACTGACAGAGAACTCCACTGTGAATTCTGACTTGGTCTGAAAGAAAAGAGAGAGAGGGAGGGGGCAGTTAGGTGGTGCTGGGTTAGGTCCTGGCTCCCAGGCCCTAAATGGGGTGGGAGGGGCTCCAGGATTGCCCTAGGAGCTTGCCTGGAACCAGGTATCCAAAGGCTTCCCTGAAATACCAGCATTGCCCTTTGGGTTGGGCAGGTGTGGAATATGGATCCTTGCTTTAAGAGAGCAATAAAAGATGGAAGCTAAGCATCTTGCTGCTAGTCTTGGCTCTGCCTCTAAGATGCTGTGTGACACTAAGAAAGTCACTACACACCTCTATGGCCCCTTCCTCAAATGCAAGGAGAAGGTAAGGGTTGGGAATGTGTCACACTTTACCTTAACTTGCTAAGGGCTACCATGCCGTCAATTACTGCTTCTCTGGATATTGGGGGAATGTTTACTGCGGGGAGGGGTAGACTTGTACCCTCCATGGAGTCCCATTCTACAAGGGATGAACCCAGGGTCAACGTCCCTCTTGCCTCTCCAATGTAGCTGCTAGCTTGGAGATACCTCTAACGACCCATTCCAACCCTATGTCCAGACACCAACATTGGCCCTTGAAGAGGAATACCATTCAGGCAGGAAGACCCCACTTTGGAGTCAGAATGGGGTCTTAGAGGAAGATCCCAAAAGATGGTGGGCCATCCCTCCCCTGACAACAACTCCTGTCCCCGAGAAAGAACAAGGGCAGGGGTAAGGGCAAGTCATACCTCTCTGTCCAGTGGCTGCCGGAGCCACACCACGCCGGTGTCAGGCTCCACTGCAAAGAAGCGAGAGGCCTCCTCTCCAGACACGCCAAACACCAGAGGGTCATTGTCCATGTCTCGGGCCAGCAACTGGGTCACAGAAGAACCTGGAGTAGCCAAGGGAGAAAGCAGAGCGAAAATATCAGAGGTCAGGTTTATGCCTTCCTACCTTGCCCAGATGGCTGAACTCTCAGCAGGGAGCTGCCATTAGTAACCCTCCAGCAGGCCACAGATCATGCGTCTGTGGACTCTGACCCAGGTACCCCGCCTCCACCCTGGTCCACTTATCACAGCGCATCATGGCCATATCAGGGAACCATCACTCACCATGTTCTGGGTGTGTAAAAGATAGCTGTGACTTCTGCCTGCCCCTCTTTCTCTGATTTTAATTTGAAGACTTTCTTTTCCAAGTGGCTCAGATGAGGACAGGCTCTCAATATTTCAAGTTCTGTGTTCCAAGATGAGCGGGTAACTCAGTGCTAGCCAATCAGAGCATGCCATTTCCCTGGTCCTGATGATTGGCTCAGGGATAAGCATGTGACCCAAACTAGCCAATCAAAGCCAGCCTTGGGACTTTTGCTGCAACTACTGGGAAAGAGGAGGTCTCTTTCATGGGGGTTGCTCATTGGCACTGTGGGCAGCCATCTTTGGCACCACACAAGAAGAACCTGCCTGAGAATGAAGCCCACAAGGAGGAAAACAGAGCCAAATGATGTATGGAGGGACAGATTCCTGATGGCTTTCTGAGGGTCTGCAGCCAGCTCTGTCTGATATTAGCTTCATCCTCTGGACTTCTCAGCCAAATGAGCTAATAATTGCCCTCGCAACCTTTTCTTTGGCCTAAGTCAGTTGAGTTGGATTTCTGTCTTTTGCAAATGGAAGCACCTTTTCTAATTCAGAATACTTTGCAAAATCTTTTGGCATTCATTCAAGAGTGACCAGGTGCTGGCCTTACGATGAGCACTAGAATACGCAGAGGTTAAGAAGATGTAGCTCGGCCTCAAGGAACTCCAGTCTAGAACTGGGTGGCTAGGTCTAGCTCTCATCCTCAAGAAGGGGATTGACAGGCAGGTGTCATCCCTCACCAGGAAGCAAAGCCCTGGCCTGAGGCCACCTAGGCTTCAAGATGCCTGGCCTATACCCTGCCTAAGAAGTGCAGGGCATCTTCTCTTGGGGCTCACAGCTCCCCTGTGTAGCTTTCAGGTAGGGTCACCAACTGCCCTGCTTTGCCCAGAACTGAAGCATTTCCCAGCACATGTGCTAAAACCAGGAAGCCCCAGGTAAACTGGGATGGTTGGTCTCCTTAGCTTCAGGAGGTCCTTAAACTCACTGGAACTGTACACAAAATGTTATGCGTGAACAGTGCATCATTTTCCAAAGGCAGTGTCTATAGTCTTCATCTGATTCTCAAAGGGCTGAGCAGATCAGAATCATGGCCTCAGGCAAATCACTTATTTCCAGGTTTCAGTTTCCATTATAAAATGAGACAGACACCACCTGTCCCAAATACGGACTCACATTTACCACATAGCTCTGAAAATCAAGCTAGATAGAGGAAAAGTATTCCAGATTCTTGGAATTTTATCTAGAAAAGAACTTTTAGGACACTGCTAACATGATGATGCTAGCTAACATTTTTAAGCCCTAATCATAAGCCAGGGCATTATCATAAGCACTAATTCAGACCATAATGCGATTCTCCCCATTTAACAAATAAGGCAACAAAGAATGATGAGGTGATTACCTCACGGTCAGCAAATGTCTGAGCTGGAATCTACACCCCAGGCATTTGGGACTCCGAGCCTACATTTGTTTCCACAGCACAGACATCTCAACACTCGATATGTAAACTCAAGATTCAGGACTTCACGGACATGACCTATTGGATCCTAATAGGAAGCCCAAGATTTGGAAAAGGAAGACACTGGGCATGCACTGCGCTCTTATGAGATGCCAGACACGAGGTCCATTCATGTGGATTCTCTCATTAAGTCCTCCCAGCAAGTCTGTTTGGTAGTTGTTATTCTACCCATTCTATAGATTAGGAAGCTGAGGCTCAGAGAGGCGAAGCAGCCTCTCCAAGGTAAAGCAGCGGAACAGCAGAGCAGGAAATGGCAGCATCCAAGGTGATGGGAGAAAGTGAGGAGGAGGAAAATCGTGGAACATCTTCAGAGCCCAACCCTAACCCATTTCAGATTTGGAGAAGCTGAAAGCATCTAGCAAGTTGCCCAAAGTACAATGGTGAGCCACAATTGCAGGATTCAAACCCAAGTTTCCAAACTCCCAGATTCCCAGTTCAATGCTCTTTCTCGACGGTGTAAGAGGAAGTAAGTAAAAGTCATAGATAAGTCAAGCACATCTTCCCAAAATTGCCTGATAACAAATAAGTGTTTTATACTAAAACAAACAGGAAGACATTGGGGGCAGCAGTTGATTGATTAATTTTTTTTTTTTTTTTGAGATGGAGTCTCACTCTGTCACCCATGCTGGAGTGCAATGGCACAGTCTCGGCTCACTGGGACTTCCACCTCCCGGGTTCAAGTGATTCTCTTGCCTCAGCCTCCTGAGTAGCTGGGACTATAGGTGTGTGCCACCACACACGGCTAATTTTTGTATTTTTAGTAGAGATGGGGTTTCGCCATGTTGGCCAGGCTGGTCTCGGACTCCTGACCTCATGATCCACCCGCCTTGGCCTCGCAAAGTACTGGGATTACAGGCATGAGCCACGGTGCCCGGCCCTAATTAATTAATTTTTTGGAGATACGGTCTTGCTCTGTCACCTAGGCTGGAGCGCAGTGGAACAATTTTGACTCACTGCAACCTCCACCTCCTATGTTCAAATGATTCTCCTGTCTCAGCCTCCCCAGTGGCTAGATACAGGCATCCACCACCATGCCCAACTAATTTTTTTGTATTTTTAGTAGAGATGGGGATTCACCATGTTGGCCAGGCTGGTCTCGTACTCCCGACCTCAAGTGATCCGCCGCCTTGGCCTCCCAAAGTGCTGGGATTACAGGTGCAAGTCACCACATCTGGCCTAATTTATTTATTTTTAATTTATTTTTAAAGATATAATCTAAAGCTGTAAAGGAATTCCAGTCTCTGCCGACTTCTAGGAGCATTCGTCTCCTTTCCATTGCTCTCAGGTGTTCTTTAGTGGCAATGTTTGAGAAACACTGAGTGTTACTTCCCAAGCCTTGGGCAGATTCCAGATGGGAAAACTGAGGCCCGTAAGCACCTTGCTTGTCCATAGTGCAACAATGAGTCTATGGCAGCCTGCAGGCCTCTGGACCACAGCCCTCACCTGCCGTACCTCAGGGCCCAGCCCAGGTAAGGGATCTGGGGCAAAGCTCCCGTTGGCCAAGGGGATTCCAGGAAGACCACCCTGCCCTTCCAGTCAAGGTTGCACGACTGAGCCCAATATCCCAAATGGCTCTCCCAGGCCTGACGCTCAGGTCCTCCCAAAAAGGGGGGCACTGAGCAGGACAGGCATGGGGCCATCAGCTGCTGTCACCCACCCTGTAATTTCCTGGACTTTTATCCATTTTCCCCTCAATTATGTGCTGCTCAAAATGGTCCTTTTCAGCTTCCTCACGGGCTCTTGCCTGCTCATGCCTTCTTTGTGTCCTAGGTAATTGCTAGTGACCTTTTCTAAGTGTACTAATTAAAGGTGCCGATTTAATATTATATTTAAGACAAGACACCCCGCAATTTTCCAGCTGGGCACATACTCCCCCGCCCAGTGTTGCTCTGCCTCTCTACAGAAGCTAGGCCCAGCCCTGGCGTCTCCGGGAAGCAGGGCTCGTTTCTCTACCAGGGGAGGTTTCCAGTAACCTCTAGTTGTGCTATTCCTACAGGAATGAGGCAAATCTCTGGGGTCCAGCTCCAGCCCAGTGCTCCTAGTTACAGCCATGCAGGAGAACCATCTCTGGCTGGGGGACCCTGGGGTACATATGCCACACAGGTGTGCTTCCCACCTGAGAAACAGAATATACCTTGCATCTCAGGGCTGGAGAATACCTGGAGTTCCTTTTGTAAAAAACTGTGGTGAAATACACATCACATGAAATTGACCACTTCAACCATTTAAAGTACACAATTCAGTGGCATTTAGTACATTCACGATGCGATGCAACCATCACCACTAATTCCACAAGATTTTCATCATCCCCAAAGGAAACCCCATGCCCATGATCCAGTTACTTCCATTGCTCCCTTCCCTAGCCCCTGGCAACCACAAACCCACTTTCTGTTTCTATGGATTCGCCTATTCCAGATCTTTTGTATGAATGGAATCATACAATATGTGGCCTTTTGCGTCTGACCTCTTTCACTTAGCCTACTGTTTTCTTGGTTCGTCCACACTGTAGCATGTATCAGTACTCCACTCCTTTTTAATGGCTGAATAATATTCCATTGTGTGACTATAACAGATTTTGTTTATTCATTGATCAGCTGACAGCTATTTGTGTTGTTCCCACCTGTTGGCTATAGGGAATAATGCCATTTATAGGCAAGTTTTTGTTTGAACATGTGTTTTCAGTTCTTTTGGATGTACACTTAGGAGTGCAATTGCTGGAACATATAGTAATTCTATGTTTAAATTATTGAGGAACTGCCAAAGTGTTCTCCATGGTGGCTGTATTATTTTACATTCTCACCAGCAATGGATGAGGTCTGGTGCTTTTTTAGTGGTAAGGAGGATACCCTGATATTCACAGGGCCTGGAACGCCCTCTTATGATAGAGAGATGGGAGCTGCCTGGATCTCCACAGCAGATGCTATTGGTACCCTCTATCCCTCAGCACACACATTTCCATACACGCCAGCCTGACCTCCAACTGCCAGCGCCTGTGAGTGTTCACCCAACGGGTCCTGGCCATCAGAGACTGCTCCTCCTAAACATAGCACAGTCAGGAAGGGCCAGGGGACGAAAGCCCCGGTAGTAGAGCTCTCCAAGTGACTGTGGAAGATGATAGATAAGGATGACCTTATCCACCATACTTAGTGCTCAGCAATGTTAGCTATCATCGTCATGTTAGAACTGTCCTCAAAGTTCACTCACAAAAGCTGCTTAGTCTTTCTTTCCAGATAAAATTCCAAGAATTTGGAAACCTTCCTTTCTGGCTTGATTTTTAGAGCTCTGTGGATAAGGTGGGTAAACAGCCCAGCTCCTGCACCTCTCAAGGGCATAACTCAGAGGTCCGTGTTCTACACTGGCAACTTGGTTGACAACAGCGCATTTTTATGGCTTCCTTCCCTTCCTGTCTCACTCCTTCACTCCCTACTTGTGTTTCCTGGAACCTCCTCCCCTAGTAAACTTCTTGCACTTGAGTCCTCATTACAAGGTCTATTTCTCGGGAAATTTCCCAAATTTCCAATGCATGTCTGAGACTGTGCATTGGAACTACTGTAGAGCTTTACAATGCAGATTCCCAGGTCCTCTTGACTGGATTGGCTAGTGGGAAGCCCAAAGGGTAAACTTTTAAACAGCAGCCCCCACTCTCCCTGCAGGAGATGCTCACATACAGCCAGGTTAGAAGTCCTGTGGCTGGTTTACAGCAGGATGATATTCAAATATTTAATAGCAGGCACAGTACAGGCATCAACCAATCAGAAAAAACGCTGGCCATAAACAACCAGACCAGTAAGTACTGCCTGTAAGTCAGCCTGGTTTATGGCTCCCATTTTAGATGCAGAGAAAAGCTCCTCCCGTCCCAGGATGATTCAAAGACCCAGTCTTAAGGCTGTGGCTCCATCAGTGCAGCATGCAGCAGCGGATTCTATGCACTTGGCCTCTCCTACCTTCATGAGGAAGGGGCATCCAGTTAGGCCAGACCCTCCACTCTGTGCCACCCAAACCATGCCCGGCCTATAGGACCTCATGGGTGGAAAGCAGAACATTAAAGAACTTAATCACCGTGCGTCTGCGTTCACACCGGCATTCTTCGCGATCGCCAAGAAGGTGGAAGCAAAGCAAGGGTCTGTCCACAGATGAATGGATGAGCAAAACATGGCAGATACAGGCAATGGAATATTATTCACCCTAAAAAGAAAGGAAATTCCGACACATGCTACAATATGGATAAACCCTGAGGACATGATGCTCTGTGAAATAAGCCAGTCCAGAAAGACAAATACAATACGGTCTGATCCCCCGACATAAGGTACCTAGAGTAATCCAATTCACAGAGACAGAAAGTAGAATGGTGGCTACCGGGGGTTAGGAAGGGCAGAATGGAGAACTGTTGATCAATGGCTGCAGTTTCTGTTTTCAACATAAAAAGGGTTTCGGAGGTTGGTTACGCACCAGTGTAAATGTAATTAACACTACTAAACTATACCCTTAAAAATAGCTAAGATGGCAAATTTTTTGTTATGTATATTGTACCATAATTTTTTAAAAAAAAAAACAACCTTAAATCAACCATGTCGAAGGCCCTGGTGATCTGGCCCAAGATAGCATCCGTCACTGCATCTCCCAGGCTCACTGGGCTGAACCCATCTGGCCCCATGGGCCTTCTTTCTGTTCCTGAACAGGCCAAGTTGGCAGCTGCCTCAGGACCCTTGCCCTGACTGTACCTTTGGATGGGCAGTTTCCTACCCTAGGTCACTCCGCCTCCACAGCAGCTTCCTCATTATTCACCTCTCAGGTCAAGAGTCAGCATTCTGGGGAGGCGTTCCTCAAATTCTCAATCGGCAGAGTCTAGCTAAACAGACACCTGGTCACTCAGTGTCCCAAGACTCCAAGTTATTGTCTTCACAATCCTCTCCCTCTGAAAGGATCTGCTTTTTCTCTTGGCTTGCCAACCACCTACCCCAGCCCCCTGCCCATCACGTAGCACATTCGGCCTGACCTGCCGCGTTCCCTATCATATCCCTAAGCCTAACACAGGGATAGGCATCCTGGAGGTGCTCAATAAATAGTCATTGGGTAAATAAATGAATCCTGCTAACTGCCTAGAGGTGTTAGGAAAAGACAACCTCCCAAAGTCATGAAGGTCTCTGAGCTACGAGGAGAGGAGACAGTATAGCAAGTTAATTCTTAATTGTGTGTATAAATGGACAGGGGAAAGGATGGCTGATCAAAACCTAGTAACACCCAAATCAGAAGCGCTTGGCTTTGGACCCAGGCAGGAATCACAGCTGTGCAATGACTGGGGATCCAGTCTCTCAGGAACTGGCCCTATACCCAATCCTGGGGGCTGTGTACCCTATCTTGAGAGCTGAGTACCTTGTCCCAGGATGTACCCCACCTGAAAGGCCAGGGACCCTGTGGAGGTAGGAATCTGCCCAGCAGACTGCCACGGCCCCCTGGGAGGTGCAAAGATGGTGGCACATCCTCCACCGTGGCCTCGGCCCTCAGCAGCAGTCCACATCTGCCTTCCAGGCAAGGGGCGGACAATCACAGCTTTCCCTGAGGCCCCGCTGGGCCCATGCTGATCGCTGAGATGACTGTTATTACTATTATTGTTGTTATTTGCACTGAGGGGCAAGGGCTGGGATTGGGGTCATGCGGCTCCTGGAGAGCAGTGCCTGCTAGATGAAGGGCGGGCCAGAAACTCAGGCAGGGCAGCACAGGCTGCAGGCCTTTTATTTTCTCTAGATGAGAGAAGGATGAAAGCAGTATTTGTTTCCAAAACACGGAGAGGGTAATAAGCTGTGGGAGAACGTGGCTTGCTCCCTTCTTGCAGCAGCGTCTTCTTTTTTTTTGAGATGGAGTCTCGCTCTGTCACCAGACTAGAATGCAATGGCGTGATCTCAGCTCACTGCAACCTCTGCCTCCTGGGTTCAAGCGATTCTCCTGTCTCAGCCTCCTGAGTAGCTAGGACTACGGGCACATGCCACCATGCCCGGCTAATTTTTGTATTTTTAGTAGAGACGGGGTTTCACCCCCATGTTGGCCAGGCTGGTCTCGAACTCCTGACCTTGTGATCTGCCTGCCTCTGCCTCCCAAAAGTGCTGGGATTACTGGTGTGCGCCACCGCGCCCAGCAGCAGCGTCTTCTTAAAGCACACCTTCCATTGTGCCACACTCTGCTCAAACGCCTACCTAGTTCTCAGAGAATTAAAACAAATTCCTTACCATGATGCCTATTGCTCCTCCCAGGGCATCCTCAACCTCCGCGGCCATGTACCTTTCCCTCTGCACCCCTGGGCCCAGCCTGCTAGACTGCTGTCACCCGAAAGTATACCAGGCCCCTGTATGAATTCATTGTCTGTACCCCTGCACAGCAGGCAAGAGGCCATCACCCCTTGAAGGTAGAAGCTGATGTTCTGGGACATGCCTGGCAAATTTCCCTTCTCCTCTTCCCATCTCTCATGATTAACTACTGCTCCTCTAAGGCCAGGGAGCTAGCCAGTCCCAGCTCTTGCCCACACAGACCTTACTAATCAATCACAGCACTGTTTCCCATTGAATCTACATTCAACTTCAGAATCCTTCACAACACAGGGTTCTATGCAGCCACCATAATCAATCCTAAAAGGCACAAGAAAGCGAGGCTTTTGCAACCTGTGACCTAAAAGGACTTCACACCAGCTGTGATCTACTGTCCTTCCCCATCTAGGGGCCAAGAACCTAGCAGTCTGCCCCTGTCAGACTCAGAGCTGTTAGAGAGAGAACCAGCTTTGGTGTCTGCAGGCTAGCTCAGAAAAAGGGACTAGCTATGGCTGAAGTGAGAACCAAACAGACAAAGCCCCCTTCTCATTTTGCAGAGAGGGAAGCAAGGGTCCCAGCCGGGAGAGGGCTGCCTGGGATAGAGCTGGGCACAGACAGTGGGCCCCCAGCCTCAAATTCCAAGGCCATGGGTATGGCCAGAGTTTTCTGAGAATAACGACTCCTCACTCCAACCACCCCACCATGGCCATCAAGCCTGCTGTACACCCCCTCCCCCTAGAAGGGAAACCTACCCTCCTCCTCCTGACTGGCTTAGGTCCCTGCCAGGGCCAGGGGCTCCTGCCCTCCCACTCTCCCTAGGATGGGCTCCCCAGAGGCTGAGCTGGCCTTGGAGCCTGCCATCTCATTTGTCTCTCCTCTGGAATCAGACATCCAAGTTAAGTGCATTGATTCCTGGGGATAATCTTGTTTGTCTTAGGTCCCCCCTCCCACTCTCCTGCCTTCAGTCTCTCGAATCCCCTGGGTCCTGAACTTGGTTTGACCTCAGGGGACCTCTTTTTTCATCTTAGGCTCCACCAATATCCCCACCTGGGGGAAGTCAGAGGGAGTGGAGTGAGCTCTGACACTGGCCCGCTCTCTCCTGAGAGACAGGCGGCCTCCAGGCTCACCCTCCATTGACTGACACCCACACTGTCATCAGAAAACCCTTGCCTGGATCAAAGGAACCATCTCTGCCTTCAAAATCCACAGCTCATCATCCCTCCTGCAACTCTGTCCACTTGAAGTAGATGGCACGAAGTGTCTGGGGGAAAGGAAACCAGCATTCTGTTCCCTGGTCATGACTGGTACCACACTCAGTGGTTTTCATTCATTCACTCTGTCACATATTTCTCCTAATGGCTCTATACAGAGGGGGGTTGGCATCCCTGTTACACAGGTAAGAAAACTGAGGCTCAGGCCAGGTGCAGTGCCTCACGCCTTGTAATCCAAGCACTTTGGGAGGCCTAGGTGGGTGGATCACTTGGGGTCACGAGTTCAACACCAGCCTGACCACCATGGCGAACCCCGTCTCTACTAAAAATACAAAAGTTAACTGGACGTAGTACCACCCATCTGTAATCCCAGCTCCTCAGAATCTGAGGCAGGAGAATTGTTAGCACCCAGGAGGCAGAGGTTGTAGTGAACCGAGATCGTGCCATTGTACTCCAGCCTGGATGACAGAGGGAGACTCAAGAGAAAGAGAAAGAGAGAGAGAAAGAGAGAGGGAGGGAGAGAGAGAGAAGAAGGAGGAGGAGGAGGAGGAGCAGGAGCAGGAGGAGGAGGAGGAGGGGAGGGGAGGGGAGGGGAGAGGAGCTTAGAGGGGCAAAGTGATCTACCCAAGGTCACCCAGCCAGGAGTCTAACCCAAGTCTTTCTCACTCCATGACCCTCATAGCTTTTATCACAGTCTTTTATCCAAACCTAAAACTCATCCCCCGAATACAACTTTCTTCTCACCCCAAAGCAACTAACCCCATGGTGCTGCCTCCAGATGGACCCTGGTCTGAAGGTGAGCAGTCCTGAGGCAGGGACTTGGCGGGGGTGGGCTTCCCTCTAGCACCCTGGCTGTCCGCAGTCTACTTATTGCTACCAGCAAGACAGCCATTCCCTCGGCCTCCCAAAGTGCTGGGATTATAGGCACGAGCTAACTATACATACATACATATATATATATACACACGCACACACATATATACATACATATATATATATATATGGCCTTTTGTGTGTGTGTGTGTGTGTGTGTGTGTGAGACGAAGTCTCGCTCTGTCTCCAGGCTGGAGTGCAGTGGAATGATTTCTGCTCACTGCAACCTCTGTCTCCCAGGTTCAAGCAATTCTCCTGCCTCAGCCTCCCGAGTAGCTGGGACTCTAGGCGCATGCTGCCATGCCCGGCTAATTTTTGTATTTTTCGTTGAGACGGGGTTTCACCATGTTGGCCAGGATAGTCTCGATCTCTTAACCTCATGATTTGCCTGCCTCAGCCTCCTAAAGTGCTGGGATTACAGGTGTGAGCCACTGTGCCCAGCCAACTATATTTTTTTTTACTCATTAACCATCCCCTCTTTCCCTCTCTCCCCAGCCTCTGGTATCCATCGTTCTACGCTCTACTTCCATGAGATCCACTTTTTATGCTTCCACATATGACTGAGAACATGAGATATTTGTCTTTCTGTGTCTGGCTGATTTCACTTAACATGATGACCTTTAGTTCCATCCATATGGCTGCAAATGATAGGATTTCCCTTTTATAGCTGAATAGTATTCCATTGTGTATGTATACCACATTTCTTTATCCATTCATCCTTGAGAGACACTTAGGTTGATTCCATATCTTGGCTATTGCAAATAGTGCCACAATAAACATGGGAGTGCATATATCCCTTTGATATCCTGATTTCCTTCCCTTTACACACATATTTTTAAAAAACTAATATGCCCAAGAAGAAAGATCAGACATTGAATACCAATACTTCGGAGACCTGGCCCCGACTCTTAGAAACCCGGAGCTCCTCTGCCTCTGACATGACATAGCAAATAAGGGCCATCATTTGCTGAGGGCAGCAAGGCCCAATCACAGGCACCTATGTGCTCTATTCCCCTACAACCCAGTGTATCACAGAGAGGTCAAGTTACTCACCTGAAGTCACACAGCTAGCACAAGGCACAGCTGGGATTGCTCAGTGACCCTCCTGTTGCCGTCCTCCACTGATTCCCTTAGCACCTGCTGTCCCTGGCACTGCTCTAGGCACTGATGATACAATAACGAACACTGCAGCAAGAAGCCCCTGCCCTTCTGCAGCTGACAGTCCGGCGGGCGGATCTACACATCCATCACCCTGCACACTTGTCCTGGCCTTTCCCTGGCACAATGGGAAAGTTTAGGATGGGCTTGAGGCTGTTTGCAGACTGTAGGCATGAAGAACTGCATCCTTGTCCTTCACCTGGCCTGAACATGACCCTCAGGACGAGCACTCCAGAGAGTCCAAGGACAGGCGGTTGGGGACTTGGGACACAGGCTCAAGGGGCACAGGAGAAGCTCTGTGAGCAAGGCAGCCTTAGAGCAGTTCCTTCCTTTAAGACTGAGAATCAGTGGGCCTAGAACTGACGTGGCTGGCCCTGGTTCACAGGACTAGCTGTGTGGCCACAGGCAATTGCTGCTGTCTCTGAGCTTCTCCTTCCCCACTGACACCACGAAGGGGCTGGCCTCCATGGCCAAAGCACAGAGGTCCAGGAGGAGAACTGAAACCAAGCTTGGCAAATGAGTCAAGGTTCACATGGCCATGCCAATCTCCGGGTCACGGTTTTGTGGGCGCTGTGCTGAGGAGTGTGAGGTTGCATCTGGGGTCAGTAGGAAAGAGCGTGTGATCTGCCAGTGACACACGATGCACACAGGGGAAGGAGTAGCTCTACCTGGACGAATATTTGCATTCTTGAAATGGCCAACAAGCTCATTTTACAAAGGAGGAAACAGGGCTGAGTGGCCTGGTGACAAGCCCACAGCCACCCAGCTCAACAGCTAGCAGGTGGCAGAGCTGCCACTCAAATTGGTCCGTGGGCTCCCCATACGCCATTCTTTCCACTGCACCACATTAAGATCCCATCCAGTTTGAATATCTATGATATTAAGGCTCTGTTTTCCACATACTGTTTACAAGGAAGGTGCTCCGCAGCGGAGGACAGGCAGGCAGAGAAGACCCAACCCGGCTCCCAAGGGTTTACAATCTGGTTTGCACCCTTGGGGAATGAGCTACCACAGAGCCAGGAGCCAGGGTCCATGGCAAACTGGATCTATTTTTCTGCCCAGAAACAGCAGCCTGAGCATGAAACGGCCATGAATAAGGTGGCCCTGGAATGTTCTGTTTGACCTTCCTGAGTCCTTTCAGCAGCTCCCAGGCCCATGAGGGTTGAAGTCTTGTCTCAGGACTTGGAGAACCAAAAGGCAGTTACCAGATTTAATAGCAGTGATAATAGTGGGGTGCGTGGTTTTTTTCCCTCTCCTGAAACTTTTCAATTCATTGAATTGTTCAATTAACTTTACAAAAGGAAATGTGGAAAAATGACTGCAAATTGAACTTGACATTATCATTAAAATAAACAGAGCACTGCAGGCCATTAAAAGCTCACAAGGAGATTATCCAAACACTTGCAGGCTCATGCTGGTTCCTTCCTGCTCAGAAGTGACCCTGATGTCCCCTCCTGCCCTGAGCTGCATGGAGAAGTCACCAGTCACCCTCTCCTTAGCTCAGGAACGAGGCTGCACTCATGAACCCATCCTCACAGTCCCCCGAATGTGACCGTGGGGGAACGGCAGTGACCCGGCGGGAGGAGGACTGTCCCCTACGAGTCTTCCTTCTCCGGGGTGTCCCTTCTGACCTGGGCCTCTGTCTCAGTGCAGCAAAGGGTCGTTTCAGCCCTGGTTGCACCTTAGAATCACCGGTAGCCCTTCTGATATCCAAGTGTCCATCTGTACCCTAGACCACATACATCAGGATCTCCAGGGAGGGGCTCAAGCATCGGGATATAAGAACAAGCAGAACCACCAGAGTGATTCCAGTGGGCTGTGGAGCTGATCTCCAGGGTCTTACTGACTTCCTTCAATCTTCAGGGCATATCTGAGAAACTGTGATGGAAGTAAACCCAGAGGTCAGCACACTGGAAACACCTGGAGCTTTCAAGCAATGCTGGTGCCTGCATCCTGCACCCCCAACGTTGTGATTAGCTGGTCTAGGGTCCAGCCTGGGCTTTGGAAAGTTCTAAATTGCCAGGTGATGTACTGGGCAGGCAAGAATGGGAATCACTGCTCCAGGGAGGCCAGCTTCCCTGAGCCTCTTCCAGTTATCCGTGCACTCACCCGTGTGGAACCCAGCGACAGTGGGGCACCGCAGGCACATTCAGCCTAGGCCAATCCACAGGTGGAACAAAAAAAGAAAAGAAAAGTTTTGCTTTGTCGCCCCTTCTCCCATGTTCAAAAATTTTCCAAATCTCAGTGTTAAAAAGATGTTAATTCATGGATCTGAGGCTGTGCATCTCAACAGGATTTCATATTAACATCACCTGGAGAGCTTCTAAAAATAAGGATGCCCAGGCCCCACCCACTAAGGATTCTGTCTTAATTAACTGCTCTAGTGCAGGACCCAGTCGGGGTATTCTGATATAAATCCTCAAGTGATTCCCACGTACAGCAAAGTTAAGAACCACCCGGTTAGAGCGGTGATTTTCAAACTTGAGCGTGCATCAGAACTACCAGGAGCGCTGTTAAAAACAGATTCATGGGCGCCTCCCAGACGTTCAGGTTCTGAATATGCATTTCTAACAAGCTCCCGGTTGCTACTAATGCTGCCTGTCTAAGACCACATTTTTGAGAACCACAAAGTCAGAATTTCCATGAGTCCAGGTGGTAGAAATTTAAGATTTTTTTCTTTTTTTTTTTTTTTTTCAAAAACTCTGTCACCAGGGCTGGTGCAGTGCAGTGGCACAACCATAACTCCTGGGCTTAAGTGATCCTCCTGCCTCAGCCTCCCAAGTAGCTAGGACTACAAGTGCACCACCACACCTGGCTAATTTTTAAAAAATGTTTTTTATAGCGATGAGGTCTTGTTGTGTTGCTCAGGCTGGGTTCAAACGCCTGGGCTCAAGCAATCCTCCCACCCAAGCCTCCCAAAGTGCTGGGATTATAGGTGTGAGCCACCATGCTAGGCTTAAGATTCTTTTCGGAAATAATTTGGCTCTGGGGAATTTGGAACTCAAGGCCTGATTTCAAAATTCCATCACCTCCTGTGCCCCAGCTGTCCACCCCTTAGCCAGAGACCAACCTAGCTTGTCTTCACCTTACAACAGCAGGAAAAGAAATGAGGAAAGGTTCAATCATAAAAGCAGGTGAGAAAGGCACCCTCCCCTCTGTCCCAATCTACTCCCACCCTCCTGCCTCGAAGGAGGTCAGAAAAGTCCCTCCAGAAATCACTTCCTCTTTGAGGAGACTCATAATTACCCAATGATCACAGCACCATTCATTTTGCCCTAAAATTAATACATCACGTTGAGAATGATATCGCTCTAATTTATCACAAGATTTATGAAACTTGCACTTTTTCTAATGAGATTTATGCAAATGCCGCTCTTGCCTGTGTGTGTGTTTTTAAAAGTTTTGACAGAGAAGTGGGGGTTTTGCCCAGCTGGCAGAAGCCCTGCCCCCACCTCAGGGGCAGAGCCAGGGGGTTGATGGTAGTTCCCACCCTCCAAAGGCCCCAGGTGAGCAAGCACCTTCAGGCTTTTCACTGGGCTTATTCTCCATTCCTCTCTCCCCAGGTACACACCCTTTATTCATCTGCAGCGGGGTCCTCTCGTGGGGCTCACCTGCTGTCAGGTGGGCAGGCAGTTACAGGGGGCGGGGCTGGGTCTCATCCTATCAGAGGCCTTCCAGGTGGCTCTGTCTCTGAGACAAACTGCAGGAGGGCGGGGGTAGCAGGACCCAACTAGACAGGATGGAAGCTAGCTTGAGGCAAGCCAGGCACCCAGGAGGCACTCACGCTCAGGTCCTGCCCCTGTACTTGCACAAGTCTGAGAATGTCTCCTGAATTTCTGTAAGCTGGGGGCCAGCTTGCTTCACCATAGTCCCGGCCTTGCCACTATGTACTGAGCATCTACTGTATGGAAGACAGTTAAGCACTTTGCACACACAACCTCATTAAATATTTACCACAAACACGTAGGGAAGGTATTCTCACGCTCCAGTGAGGAGACTGAGTTTCAGAGAGGTTTAGCAACTTGCCAAAGATCACACAGCTAGGAAGAGGTAGAGCCAGGATTTAAGATCCAGGACTGTCTGACCCCAAAGACAATGTTCTTATCCAGTACCAGCCTCAGATGATTGACAGAAGGCCTTTCCTCTGTTGGGGCCACATCCTACACACCCAGTTATCCAGAACATAGATGGAAAGCAGGAAATTAGCCCCAAAAGCCTGTGAGCAGGTAAAATCCATGGCACAAAATACATGCACTGAATTTCAAGCTCATTACGGAAAAGAGAGCTAGGGCCAGGTCCTGACTCAAGAGCCTACTGCCTTGTTCTTTACACACAGTTATGAGGAGCTTGGTGCTTGGCTGCTTTCAATTCATGGCATCCCAAGCAAGTGCATGGACGATAATAGGAAGCAAACAAACAATGCCTTCTGCTGCTCACAAAAGGGAAAGGCAAAAAATCATCTGAAAAGTGAAAACTAAAATAATTTGAGTCCCTTCATTAGCTTTTGTAAATGGCAAAGCATCGTCCTATTTTGCTGTTCATGGTGATGTGTTCACCGACGGACCAAGCGAGTGCTGCATGATGAGTCATCCCTCTGTAAGAAGGCAGGTAGGTATGGAAGAGATCTTATGAATATTCCAGGCAAGACATCAGAATTTTTAAAAAAGACTTTGTGTTTAAAGGAATGCTTCCCAAAGTGCATTTTGCGAATCATTAATTCCCTGGCAAGCTAACGGGTGCTCCATGAAAAAACGTTCCTTGGTCAAAAAGGTCTAGGGAACACTGCCTTAAAAAATAAAATGTGAACAGGTTTCTTTCCTGCAGGATCTCCCAGAGCCTTTATTGCACTAACATGGGCTGTGAAGCGCCACAAGGTGGTGAAGAAAATACAGCCTTCCCCAAATCTATTTGGTCAGGAAGCCCTTTATTCTGAGAGCTTCTCAAAGGACACCTTTGGGACAGGAAATAATAACTAAGGAAATGCTGGGCCAGGGGCTTTTCTGGCTGTTCTTACTTCAGTGTTGGAGACAGAATGCTTGTTCCTAGGTACTGCAAGTCGTGTCCCTTCTTAGGGTGCGTAGGTGGATGGGTGGATGGACAGATGAGCAAATGAGTAAAGGGAAAAACAAGCTGTTCTCATCAGAATCTCTGTCGTGGAGGGCATGCATGAGTGTGCAGTCTGAGAACACTCCCTGAGATGATTTCTTCCCACGGCTCTGCCAGGTTGCTAGTCACCATTTCATGGGTGAGGAACCTGGGCCTCGCTGCCTCTAATGGTGGCAGGTCTGGGGCATTTTGAGCTGCTTCCACTCAGGCCAAATCCTGAGCATCTGGGATCATAATCAAAATAACTTGAAATATCAACACAACGCACATACTTTCCTGGCCACTGATTCTGGGACTGGCCCGCCAACAACCCCACCACTCCCCGTGCAACGGACTGTCTGGGGGCTACACACTCTCTTAACAGGCAAGGAAACAGTCTCTTAACAGCACTGCTGAGTAGTGTGCCCAGAGCTGTACAGTGTGGGCTCCTGGAAGTGGAGTCAGAGGCCTGGGTTCCACTCTCAGCCCTTTTGTGTGGTCCCACCTCTTTGGCCTTGTCGCTGCCTGAGAAGCTGTGACAGGGTCAAGCCAGGAAACGCAAGAGGAGCACTGAATCAATCCCACAACCTGGAAGAGGCTGTGAGCCCCCCATGGCAGACTCCAAGGGCAGCACTTCCCACCCTATGTCCTTACTGGCCTTTGATCCTCCAGACTGCGTCTCCCACCTGACCGTGAGCGTCCTAAGGGCAGAAACTCTGATCCTTGTTCTCTGCTGTATCCCCAGAGCCTTGAGCAGTGCCTGGCACAGACAGGCCCATGGTCTACTAAACAAGTGATGAATGAATGAATGAATCAGTGTGTAAACACAAGGTGACGTGATTCTAGTGCTGGCAGGAGTGTGGTTCTTGTAATGTCAAAAGCCACACCAAGGACTCCATCCCATCTCTGCAAGGCACATCCCAAGGAGCGAGCGTCCTGCTGCCTTTGTTTGAGAGGCAGAGAGAAGAGAGCAAGGGTCAGTTTTCCCAATGCCTGACTTGCTTGGGGTCTGCCTAATTGGGGTGGGTGTTCTTTAATTGGGTGTGTTTGGTTTTTAACGAGGCAGAGGGAAAATTTCTGGATTCGTCGGATGTCCTCTCTCCACTGGAATTAGTATCTACCCTTCCAGTCCGGTATAGACAGAGCTAGAAGCTCTCAGTCCCCATATCATGGAACTGGTAAATGTCGGTGGGCAAGAGGCAGGAAAGGGTAAGTTGAGGGTAGGTTGCAGAGAGGTCTCTTTGCCATTTAGCCAAGGAACTGCCCAGAAATTGGCCCCTACACACCTCTGTGCCACCTGTCACCCATGGCTTTCAATGCCCTGTCTTCCTAAGCCTCGTGTAATTTCACTCCTGGAGTGTATGGCAGAACCCTGGGCTCTGTGCTCTCTCTGGCTGGGGCCTCCCTCTTAAATTGCCTCTCTCCAGAGTGTGGCATTGCTGTGGAGCCATGCTGGGCAGCACAGTGGGGCAATGAACCCTGGACATGGCCTCCCTGGGTTCCTGGCACCAGGACCTGTGCGTGTTCGAGTGGGGAAGGCTCGCCTCTGGTTCCAATGGGAATCACAGAACGTCAGAGACGAACAGGGCCTCAGACCCACTGAGTGCCCTCCAACTGCTCACAGAGGCAAGCGAGGGCTGCTGGAGACCCCACAAACAGGAACAGAGCTGGGGCCAAACTCCCGCTCTCCTCTGTTGCAATGAAGAGCTCTTGACCTCATCTTTTCTAATGTGTGTTTCTCCCATCTGCCAGCTTTGCTGAAACCCTCCTCCTCTGACAAATTGTGCTAAATATCTCAACAATCTCAGAGGATTAAAATGTGATACTCCTAGTTGTGTTACAAACAAAGGGTATAGAATATGACCTTTGCAGAGGTCAAAAAGAGAAGAAATAGCCCACTACTCCAAAACACCTTGGCCAAACCAACCCCCACTACTTTGGTTCAATAGAAGCTGTTACCTGGTAAACAGGTCTGAGGCTAAGGTCACTGGGGGCATTTTGTTGGATTTCGTGTGTGCCCAAGGCAGTGCAAGTCTGTTTGCTTGCCTGGATGTCTCAGGGTCTCTCAAGGTGGCTGATGTTTTTTGGGGTGTACAGGGGGAGAGAGCTAGTCAGTTAGCCACTCTGGACTGACAGCAGCACTCAGGGGGAAGTCTAAGGGGGTGCAAGCAAGACGTGGCCATGCTGCAAAGTAATCAAAGCCCCCCAACCCCATCACACAGCCAGCCAGTGTGTGGGAGGAGGGTCTCAGGGCAGATCTTCACCAATGAATCTCAAGCTCTCTGTGATCACATGATCCGAGGAGCTCCCAGCCTGACTTTAATGGACCCAATCAATGCATTTGGCATCCAGCTACCTGGAATGGCACCCAGGTTGGTGGGATGGGCCAAGATTGGTCACAGCCCCTCTTAATACAGAAGCTGGGAAGGTGCACTCTGCAGCTAGATTTGCTTGGGTTTCACTTTTACCAGCTGAGTGACCTTGGGCAAGTTACTTTGCCTCCCTGTGCCTCAGTTGCTGCATCTGTAAAATGGGAATAATAACAGTATCTACCACACAAGCTTATTGTGAGAATTAATTCATGTAAAGCATTGAAAAAGTGTCTAACAAACACAGAAGTCCATGTTCAATAAATGTCAGTCACTACTATTATTTCCGAAGTCATTCATAAGATGTCAGGGTGGCTTGTTCTGAGCCAGGCCCTGGCTGTCCCTAATGAGCCTTATTCGTGTAGCCCTGGCTCAGCTATCAACTACCGTTCAGCTTTGGAAAGTCACTTGGCCTCTTTGGGCCTCAATCTCCTCCTCTGTAATATGATGATCTCCCATTTTATCAACCAATCTACTCATTATTCACTCACCTACTCAGCCACTTGTTAATGAACGTTTACAGAGGGCTTACTATGTGGCTTCAGTGTGTGTGCCAGACACAGCCCCAGACAATGAGAATCAACAAAAGTCATAAGGTAAACAGAAAAAAATCCTGCTCTCAAACAGGCCAGAATTTAAGTGGTTTTCATTTCTGATTCTAACAACATGCTGTAGGAACCTGGATTAACTTGAGAGTTGGAAACAACTGAAAATAGCAGATGAAATGTTTTTAAACTTGTTAAATGAATAAGTGAGATGATAAAAAACTCAAGAATACTCAGGCCAAATAAGAGAAGAAGAATCTCAGCGAGGCTGGGTCATTTACAGAACCAGGTAAACCCAAGTTTTCATTTTTATAGCCCCCAGGGCCCAGAAAAGAGGAGAAAAGGCCTAACACAGAATCTTGCCCCACCCAGCGTAGGGGTCTAATAGGGTCTAATGCTCCACCAAAGCAGGCATCCCAAAGAACCTCCCCCTTATTGTAAGAGTGACTAGAAATAGATTCACACCCCCACACAAACCAGTCTTTAAAAAAAAGAAAGAAAATTACCTCTCTGAAATTGCAGTCTGAATAGAGAGGGGAATGTGACTTTTAGGGATTCATAACCCTAATAGCCCACATCTGCATTTGCAGCCCAAATTCACACAGCCTGGGTATCTAAAATCCTTAAGTGAATAATTTAATTTAAAGTAGTTCCAGACAAGTAGTCAACTTAAGGCTTAACGAAAACAAATACAAATTCCCTCTGGAGGAACTCTCACCTTTATCTCAGGTCTCAAAGAATCACTCTCTCCACCAACCAAATGAGTACCTCACAGTCAAAATTTACACACACACACACACACAGAGCAAGGCACTGTGAATGAAAACCTAAAGAAAACATAGATGGCGTAATCAGGCCCTCAAACAGTTCAGATATTACAATTAGCAGGCATAGAATGTAAAACATGTTTACTGTGTGTCAATAACGGAAAGAGAGGCTTGCAAATACAAGTAAAAACCAAGGGAATTTTTTTAAAGGATCAAATAGAGCCCCTAGGAATCAAAATATGATCATTTGAATTTCAAATGCATTAGATTTGTAGAGGATTAGACATGGCTGGAAAGAGAACTAGTGAATTGAAAGGTAACATTGAAGAAGTTACCCAGAAAGCCACACAAAGGGGTTAGAGATGGAAAATATAACAGAACGGCTAAGAAGAATGGAGGATATAATAAAAGATCTAACTTACATTTACCTGAGATTCCAGAAGCAAAGAATGGAGCAGATGCAATATTTGAAGAGAAAATGGCTGAGAATGTTCCAGAATTACTAAAAAACTCCAGAGATTCAAGAAAACAAGTGAAATCCAGCAAGATAAATAGAAATTCAAACCCAGATAGGTCATAGCAAAACTGCAGAATACCAAAGAAAAACAGAGTATTTTAAAGGCAATCTAACAAGAAAAACAGACTACCTTCAAGGTACCAACATTTAAACTTACAGGTAATTTTCTTAATGATCACAGTGGATGCCAAAGTCAATAGACTGATATCTTCAAGGTACTGAAAGTAAATGCCGACCTAGAATTCCATATTAAGCAAAAATACCTTTCAAGAACAAGAACGAAACAGACATGTTCAGGCTATTTAATTGGTCAGTGCCACCAGGGATCAGTAGGAAAAAAAGATGAACAAAGCTCAGGTGAAAACTGTTGTGAACTGCAGGGCACATGTGTCCCGTTTAAGGCAGGCAGCTTTCTCAGTTCACGCTGATAATTGCCAGGTGTAATCAACAAAAACTGGAAATCCATGTTTGCAAGAAACATTTCAATGTTTAAGTCCTAACAAACAATCAGATGTTTAAAGAAACTCTGAGTGGGTCAAACAAATCAAGGCTGGGAAGAACAGAATGCAGCAGATGGATCATGGGTATACTACCGCTTGGAGGGATCAAATGATTGACAAGTCAGGTGGACCAGGAGAACGGGCATCAAAGTGACCAAGGCAGCACTAGAAAAGGTTCTGCAGCCAAACCAAGCAGCTCAGGCCCAAGACTGGCAGGCAGTCCTCACTCCTGGGTAGAAAGTTTCCCATCTTTTTCTCTGAGAACTGTACCCAAATTTACAGCATCCTGTATACAGGAGAAGGTACCAGACCAAAGTTCCTCTGTCTGGAAGACCTTTACCTCCCTTCTCCTAGTAAACGTCTTTCTTCCACACTTCCACCCAGGCACCTCCTGACCTTCCCTCAACGCTGCCCATGCTTGCTGGCAGATTTAGCCACACGAAACGACTGTTGACAGTCCATCTCCCACTCTCTTGCAGGCCTGACCATGGCCCAGGGCCTGGCTCCTTGCAGGGCACAGAATTGGTACCTAGTGGACAATAGCTGAGGTTCCCAGGAAGGTACAGAGAGCGGTAAGGGCCCAGGGCTGAGGAGTGTAGACGCCACCACATTATGTATGCAATGATGGTGTATGCAGAGGGTGGATATATTATGCAAGGGCCTCTAGGCTGGATGCGTAAGTGACCATAAAGAGCATTAATAAGCAAAAAAATGAGAAGGAAGCAGGCTGTTTTTACACATGGGGTGGGAGAAGGACAGAGGTGAGAACAGTAGCTGGCCTGAGGATGATGACTGGGTATCCTCCAAGGCTCACCAGCGTGTCTAGGCACGGGGTTCCCAGGGTGGACAAGACCACTTCACCACACTTACGACCAGGGGGTGGAGACAAACTCTACATAAATAACCACACCATGAAGTATTTCATTACCGTGGTGATAAGGGCCACATGGAGAAAAGTGAGCAGCTAGGTCCCACCCCACCAAATGATTTAACGATTCTTTTTAAACTTCTTTGTGTTTTTAATAATTGATTCATTTAAATTTTATTAAATCATTAATTTACATAATTTGAAATTCAGAAGGAACATAGAGCCTCCCACCCAACCAGCCCTTTGCAAGAACCAGTTTGCAGTTGCTTATGCCTCTTTCCAGAGATTGGCTCACATCATGCCCAGGTAAGCGAGTATGTATGTGCATTACGGCTGACCCCTGAGCAACACAGGTCTGAACTGCTTGGGTTAAGTTCTCAGGGAGTCAAAAGTTATACGAGGATTTCTGACTGTGTGGTGGTCAGCACCCCAACACCCACATTGCTCAAGGGTCATCTGTATACACATATACACGCTCATATATAGTTATATACACTTTAGTTCTCTTTTTACACAACTAGTAGTCCACTATTCTGTACTTTGCTCTATCTTTGACAGTAGATTTTAGAGATAAAGGAAATGACGTGTGAACTTGGGCTTGGGGATGAGCTGGAGGTGGGAGGTGAGAAAGCAGAGAGGGCCATTCCAGGCAGGGGAAATGGCTTGTTCTAGATGTACTTTGGGGGGCTGGGGGAGGGGCTGCTTCTGCCAACAGGAGGAGGGGCACAGAGCATATGCCTGGCCCAGGGTTGCGTCTCTGGCGGGGAGGCGGGGGCCAGTCTGTGCCCAGTAAGTGATTGGTGGAAAGGTACCAAGAGGCCTGGGCCTCTTGCTCAATGGGGATCAGCACCTCCCCAGGGCTCCCCAGAGGGTCAGCTGAGGCCTTTCCAGCAGCTACATCGCAGCTCCACTCCTCCCTCTACCCTGTCCTGCTCCCTCACTCCTGCACACCCTCGTAAGCCTCCTGCACAGAAATTTCCAGCTCAGTCGTCTCTAGAGACCCTAAGACAATGAGGAGTGGCCCAAGCATACAGTGCTGGAGTTTGACACACCAGGTCAGGTCCAGCTGCGCCCCCTACTGACCATGCAACTGCGGCTCTGCCCTGAGCCTCCGTTTTCCATGTAGAAAATGAGGACTATGATATCCTGTCCTACTCTGTTGGAGGTCTGGTGTAAGATATTTGGGGAAACCCCAGTAAAGAGTGGTGTCGCCTTATGCTACATTACTTGCAGTTGAGCCCCTGTCATGTATCCCCTCACAATCCCCGCCTCCCGCCCCCACTCTAAGCTGGCCTGTGCTACAAATTCACCAGGCTGCTCTCCTCCTCCCATCCCATCTTTCCTGGTTCAAGGCCCACCTACTTCAGGAAGCCTTCCCTGATGGTCACACAATTTTCTGCCTCCCTCTCCTCTGTACTCTCAGAGTGCCTGGAGTCTCCAACAAATAATCTGTTCATTCAGTGATTCACATCAAAACATCCCTAGATGCAGAGGAGAGGGGAACTAGTATCTCTGGAAATGAGGACCCCAAAGAGGCAGACCCCAAAGATGAAACTGATTCAGAGTCTTGTGTTTAATAATATATTTGCATCTTAATGCTCCCATTTATCCATTCAATAAGTTGTCACTGACGTATACATAACGACAAGGCAGGCGTGGCTCCAAAAGCTTAGGGTCTAGTGGGTCTGTCTTGAAAATCTATGTAAACTCTCTCTTCTACTCTATAATATATTGATGCTTATTTGAATACAAATTTTTTCTTTCTCTGTCCACTGTCAAATAAAATTAGTCCCCCAGGAAGATAAGTCAGACTTCTCTATGGCTTCTTGAGTGCCGGCTGGGCGTGTGCATCTCAGAGTGAGAAGCCTGGACAACCTCCTGTTCGAATATGGCTTTGTTATAGAATCAGAGCATCCTGAGGGCAGGACGACACCCACCTGGAGCGATGGACTCCAGCATGACTACCCACAATGGCCGACGTGCCTACCCGGCAACCACGCGCACCCCACCCCACACTGCTTCTCTGCCCACACAGCCCAGTCTGTTCAGACAGCCAGTGGAGGACCCTCAACCCCAGAGAGGTAGGACCGTCTCCTGTCTCAGGACATGAATCATTGCTGGGCTGTGGCAGTCAAATAGCCTCACCTGCCCTGGCTGACTCTAGCCAATGAGTTGTAAGGGGAAGTCGGCTTGGGAGCAGGTGGGAATATCTTCTCAAACAAAGAGCTTTTAGCTCCTCCATCCTTGTGCCTGCCTGGAATATCGCAGACATGGCAGCCTGAGGACAAAAGGTCAATGCAGGATGGATGGCAAAAGACAGAAAGAGCTGAGGTCCCTAATGGTGTCATTCATCCCCTGAACCAACCAACTCTGCAACCACCAACCTTTAGACAACTTTTTATAAGAAAAACAACACCCCTATTTGTGGACACCACTGCCAGCCAATTTTCTGAAACTTGCAGCCAATACACTCCTAAACGACACAGCCCTTTAGCGTGTACATGAAATTTCATGTAAGTTGCTCATTCAAATCCCCATTTTACAGACAACAATGCATAGGAGAAAGTCAACACCTATTTGTAATAAAACCCCAGCAAATTAGGAATAGATGGAAAGGTCCTTAACTTGATAGAATGTATATACCAAAAACCTACAGCAGGCATTGCACTTAATGAAAAAAACCTTAGACACCGTCCCTTTGAGGTCAGAAACAAGATAGGGGATGCCCAGCATTGCTGATAATGGGTGCTGACGTTATCAGCGAAGACAGAGTGGGTGGTCCAAAGGCATCCCCAAGGTCACCACCAGGAGATGGCAGAGCAGGGTCAGGCTCTGACCTCCTGACTCTCAGTCCTGCACGCTGCTGAAAGAGCTGTCAGAGTACACCCTGAGCACCACACAAATGCTGGGGCCCAGGGAGTGCCAGCCTCCCCAGCAGCCAGCCTGTCCTGTGCTGCCCAGCTCTTCCGAGTCTGGAAAAAGATGATCCTGCGGTCCCTCTCCAGGTTGGAGGAACATCTCTTGTTAAGTTTCCTGCCTCTGCCTCCTCTTTCTCCCGCTCCCCTGGGAGATGGAGGAGGAGAGAGGAAGGTACTTGGCAGGTGTCTTGCAAGCACTTCGGCCCCGTCTGCTTATCTGCGTCCCTGCCACCTCGCCACGGCAAATTGCTTGTTGATAAATGAGGCTATTTAAGAGCGAATGATGCTGGCATTACAGTTATTAATGAGGACGACGTGGAGAGATGTTTAAGAGTGGCTCGACTGTTCTCACGTCCTCCCACCTGTGAATAATGGGGCCACCGTGCCTCAGGCCCTCGCCTCCCACATCCAGGTACAGCCCTGGGACAACCACAGCTGCACACTGCGGCCATGGGAGGTGTGGAACGGTGGGAGGATCCCAGAACCATGATTTCCACAGGAGTGCTCTGGCTGGAGGACAAGAACCAGCACCTCCTTTTGAAAGCTCCGCAGCAAAGATGTAAAAATGCACATGTGAGGGTGTGTGTGTGTGTGTGTGCACAAGCACATGTGTGGGTGTGTGGGGGGGAGAGTGAACACAGAAACACAGCTAATGTGTGCGAGTGTGTACACCAACAGAGTGATGTTTGCGTTACCCAGGCCCAGGACTGGCACTTAAACGCTCGATGCCTCAGTTTCCCTGAGTGAAAAATGGGTGTAGGATGGCATCTACCACACAAGCCACTAGGAGGATTAAATCAGCTGATCCACCTAAAGGGGTGAGCCCAGGGACCGGCCCTGAGGATGGAGAAGGCCCAGGAAAGGGTGAGGAGTTTCTCCCTCATCCCATGACTGTGGTGATTCAGACCCACTTGCACATGGGAGTGAGTGGGGGAAAGTGCCAGAGTGGAAGAAGAGAGACGGTGCAGGCCTGGGTTCTTGAGGGAGGCTGGGAACAGGGCAGAGAGACTGGCAAAGAGAGGGGCAAGATGAGGGCGTGGCTGAGGCCCAGCTGGGATGCACCAGGATAGCCACACTGGTTGTTAAAATATCAACCACCACCTGCAGATTGATAAAGAACTGCTGTCCCAGGCACTCCCACCCCACTGCCCAAGCTTGCTCCCCAAAAAGCTCAAACCTCCCCACCAGCCTCTTGTGGGCGTGGGTGTCCCACACTGGAGAAGTGAGTGAGCATGTTGAATGTCACCCCTGGATGTGGTGAGAGTGATTGCACGGTTTTACCGGGGTGGGTCACCAAGTCCTAAGGACAGCCTGGCATCCAGGGAACTCCCCAGAAGGCAAAGCCCCCAGCCTGAGCCCCAGTCCTATTGGCACCCAGGGCCCAGCTGAGTTGTGATTTGATGTTAGGCCCCTGCCTCCATCCACCAGGATGGCCACTGAACCTCATTTCTGTATCTTCTGCAAAATCACAGCTGAAGATGCTGTTGAGTGCACCCCTCAACGTCCTTTGTACCAAGACCCACATGATCAATTCCTGCTTGAGATTTACTTCCACAGAGAAAAACTGCTTCTATAGATTAATGGGCATGCTTTCTGTTGCCTAGAAACACTTCAGGATGGCTCCCTTTTGGATTTAACTGTCAGAAAACTTAGGGCCAAATGCAATGCCCCAAATGTTGTAATCTACTCAACTCGGGTACCTGACACCATCTAATACCTCTGCTTCCTCCGATGAGCCATGATGTTTTATCCTCCTGTGTCTCCAGTCGCACTGGGCTTTTCCTGCTAAGCCCCCCAGGTCCTTTTGGAGGCAAGAGATCTGAAATAAACCAGCCCAGCAGCATTGATGATATCCCTAACCCCTCCACCTGCCCAGCAGTCCAGCGCCCCCACTGGTGGTCCTGAGCATTGGCACATACCCACCAATGCAGTGGAGGAGGCAGCCTCTCCCATTCCTACAGGGTCTGTGCCCCCAGTCTCAGGTGTCCACTATGGCCTAGAGGACAGGAGGCTTCCCAAGGGTCAAGAAACTTCTGGCATCAACTTTAAAGCAGTCCTATGCTGAGAGAAGAAGATAGAGAGGTATCTCTGTTGGGGTAGACGTCCAGGTAGGTGGGGAGGGGTAGACCTGCAAGGGAGTCTGGGACCTGAGATCCTTTATAACAGGGAACTCTACTAGAAGTTCAATACTAGAGGGAATAAAGAAATGCAAAAGGAGAAAGAAGAAAAGGGGAGGGAAAGAGAGAGAAGGAGGAAAGGAGGGAGGAAGAATGTGACGAAGGGAGCTAGGAAAAAAGAGAGGGAAGGCAGAAAGGAGGAAGGAAAGTGAGAAAGGCTTTGGAAGCGGGCCTTGTACCTGGAAGTCCACTACGGTCATGGGGATGGGGACCCCAAGAATGGGGACAGCCACCAGGGACTTGGCCAGGCCCTCATTGCCAAGGGCCTCAATCAAGCTCCTGATGCTCTGGACAGGGAGGGTGGGAAGAGAACTCACACTCACGCCAGCCCCGACTCCCCCAACCCTTTGCACGGAAAGGCAGCCCGGGCTCTCCTGGCCACTCGGCAGGAAGCTGACCTAAAGCAGATGCTACACAGGCCCTGCTGTGGGCTGGGAGGGGCTCAGTCACCCATGTAGGCAAGAGGACCCCACGCAGTGCCAGACTCAGGGCTGCCCCACAGGACCCCACACACAGCCACCTCTCAAGAGTCAGCTCTGGGAGCTGAGGAAGAGGAAGCCACTAGATACTGGGAGCTTGGCTCAGGATGGAATTGCAGAGGAGAAACTCATCCAAGAAGTCCTTTGCTCCCATTTGCCTTCTCCAGCAATTTCCCAGCTTCCAGCACTTAAAAGCTTTCCTACCTGGACCTATTTGTCCACCATTTAGACAGAGGCCAGTACTGACCACACTATCCACTGAATGGCACCCAAGGAGAGGGATGTGGCAGGTGAGCCTGGCCTAAGGCACCCATGGCCTCAAACACTCTTATCTCACATGCACCCTGAAAAGAGGCGCCCTTCAGACACTGCCTCAAACCCTGTTCCCTTTGCTGGGGCTGTGTGGGGTCTCATGCCCTTCCCCTCCGCCATCACACATCTCTCCTTTCCCTGTTTCCTGACTCCCAAGGGTGGCTTTGAGCTGGCAGCAGACTGCCTGCCACAGGCCTATTCCAGGGAGGGCCCAGTTAATGCCTTCCCCCCTTCGTTCATCCTGGCTGCTCTGCACCCTCTGGAGGTGGAGAACTCCCTCTCTTTTAATGAGTCTGTTTAGCAGCATGCCCCTGGCTATGCCGGGGCCCCGCAGACACCCAGGAGAAGCCAGTGCACCCATGAGCAGAGTAAAATTCCAGGCTTCCAGCCATGAAAATGGAGCTGCCACCAGGGCCACAGCTGGACAATGGGAAGTGAGGCTCCCCAGGGGCCTCAAAGTCCCCTTTCCCAACCTCCACCCCACCCCAAGCGTCCCAGGCTGTCAGGCTGCAGATTTTCACAAAGCCCTTTCGACACATCCACTTGGATGCCCAAAGCCAGCAAGTCTAAAATAGAACTTCCATGTTCCTCCAAAGGGGTCCCTGGAAGACACCACTACCTGCCCAGCTCCAAAAGCCAGACACCGGGAGCCATCCTTGATTCTTCCATCTCCCTCATGTCCCATCGGCAAGTGCTACGCCCCATCTCCATCCACGTCCTTCTTGTGTGAGCCGAGACCACCACAGCCACCTCCATCTGGTCTCCCTATACTTATCCCAGCTCCTCCAGCCTTCTCTGCATGCAGTATCCCATCCCATCGGTTTTCTCACCAACCCCAGCAGTGGCTCCTGGCTCACAGAACACGGACGCATCCCTGCCTCTGTGCCTTTGCTCCTCTGCCCTCCTCACTGGAAATGCTCCTCCAGTCTCAGCTCCAATGCAGCAGCCACCTTGATGCGTCTCCAACAGCCCAGCCTCCAACAGGCCTTCAGAGCAGCCTGTGCTAGGCCTCACCTTCGAGACGGGTTGGCCGATGTGAGTCTTGCCCCTGTCTGACCTGGACGGCAGTGTCTGCATCCTGCTCACCTGTCCCCCCAGAGCACAGCCTGGCTTAAGTGCTGTTGAATAAGCTGCTGCAGAAACAATAGGGCCGGACTGGAGTAAGGACAGCATGGGAATGTGGGCAGACATGTTGCAGACTGAACACCATGGGTCCTGCCTGGCCACCCACTCCCCGAGAGTCTCAAGCAACCCTTCATTTTCCAGTTCCCCAGCACTTCAGGGGGACCATGTACTAGATCTGGCCAATGGGCCACATGAGGAAAGAACCTGTGTCACCTCCCAGCTAAGGCTTGGGGGAGCAGAGGTGCTTCTCCTCATTCCTCCTCCCTGAGCCATGGTGGATTCTAGAGGTGACACATTGAGATTGTGGCAGAGCCACGGGATGAAGCAGGTGGATCACTGAATCATCATGTGGCAGGCAGGTATCCAGAGAGCTGCCTAATTTGCATTTTGTGTGAGCCTTGCCTGTGTTAAGCCCCTGTGATGATACTGACAGGCACATCACCTCAGCCATGTCTCTGACTTGTGGCTCCCTGAGTCCCTAACTCCAGTCCCATTATGGATGCACACACACATCCAAGCCTCTCTGCTGCTCTCACAGGAGTGTATGCTGCTGGTGTCCTCCCCTTCCCCACCCCGGCATCACCCCAGCTTGGTTTCCCTGGCCCCAATCCTCACTGGGCCCTCAATCTCTAACTTCCCGGCACCTGGCAGACCCTCACGCAACCCATGACTCAATAACCTGGGTAAGATGTGAGGCTTCGCAGGAGCGCTTTACCTTCTGGAGAATCAAAAGTGTAAAACCCCAAAGGAATGGCTCCCTAATGGTGGACTTCAAGGCATTAGCAGGAGCAGGGAAGCCTTCCTGGCTTAAGAGAACCTGCTGTGTTCCTCCGAATCCACTCCGCCCTTTGCGAAGGCCCCTACAGACAGACAGGCTCACCCTTAGCATTAGTCCCTTCCCCTCTCACTCCTGCTTTCCTGTGGGATTCAGTTCACCCGCCCCCAAATCCTTAGACAAAAATCTCCTGAAGGTGTCCACACTGTGGGTTCCCAGAGGGACCCTGAGAGGAGAAACGAGAGGAAAGAAATTAGCAGGAGGAAACCCCAAATGTTAGTTCTGCCTTCCACCCCGCCCTCACATGGGCAGCCTAGAGATCAGTGTGGAAGAGCTCAGTCTGGCATATGAGTTTGAGAGACAACTAAACCTGGGTTTGAATCCTGCCTCCTTTAATTACCTGCTGTGTGAGCCTGGTCAGGGCACTTACCCTCTCTGAGCCTCACCTTATACAATGGGGACAATTATTTCAGTTTCTTAGGGTTGCTTTGAGGACTCAGTGAAGACACACACTTGTAAGTCCCCTCCTGGAAGGGAACACTTGGTAAATGGCCACTCCCTTCCTTTCCTCAACGCAAAGCCACGAAGTCTCCATGTGACCCATGAACAGACATAAAAAATAACCGGACAAATAAACTATGCCTGCTCAGGCTCTCTATTCTTATAAAAAGAAAAAAAGACCTTCTTTTTGGCCAAGTCATTTGTTAAAAGGTGGCTCTAACAAAACATGAAAATGTTTTCATTTATATATTTCAGGCTTTGGACGTGGGCTCTGAGATCCCTCCACAGCCACTGGAGTTACTAATGCACCATTGAATGTGGGGTGACCCTTAGCTATGGAGAGCAGCACCAGAGACCAGAGATAGACGGGAGGGGGTGGGGGAGGCATGGCATCCAGACCTCCGCTGCAATGGCATCTAATGAATTACCTGGGGCCATGTGTGCCTGGACTAGCCCTAGATCCCGGAGATATAAAAGGAATGAGATATGGCAGAAACTGCAAATGAACCTCAGTGACAAGCTCCATCATGCAGGGCTGCTCAGGATGCTCCAAGAGAACTGAGGGGTACAACTCCCTGTCACCGGGAAAGGGGGCCATGGCAGTGCAGGCAGACAAGACCTTGAAGGTTGAGAAGTCATCAGCAGGAGGCCCAGGAAGGGAAGGGCCCTGGGCAGAGGGAACCACAGGTGCAAAGGACCTGAGGTTTGAGGTTGCATGATGTATCAACAGAACTGTGAATCTCCAGGCACGGTAGGAGTGACGGGCTCAATAATACAGTGGTAAGAGTTGATGGTGAGAAGCTGAGAGCACTCAGCAGGGCATGAACCACGAAGGGCCCTATATGCCAGGCTAAGAAGCTTTTATTTCACCCTGTTGGCAATGGAGAGCTATGAAAGGACTTTAAAATAGGATAACCTGGCTTCATTTACACTTTTAAAAGATTCTTTTGGCAGTCATGTAGAAGATGGATTTGTGCGGACAGACGTCGAAGGCAAGGAGACTAGTTGGAAGGTTATTATGAAACCTAGGCCATAAATAGCAAATCACTTTTATCTTATGTGCCAATTCTGATAGATTGGTAGTGGCTGCCTGGGGTACTGTGTGGAGAAGAGAAAAAGTACGACAGACTAGTGATGTCTGGCCCGGGCACATGAGAGGAGGAATGTGACATGAGTGCTGGGGATGTGCCAGTCCTGCCTAAGCAGAGACAATAAGAGCCCAGCAGAGGAAGAAAGGGGCAGGCAGTGTGAGTGACATTTCACAAGTAGAAACAGAAAGATCTAGTGACTTAGTGAACTGGTTTAAGGACAAGAAAGTTGGCATACAAAGTTCTGGCTTAGGCAAAGAACTGAATTTTGGATGACAGGGAGAAGAGAGCCTCGGTGTAGACCTGTGCCTGAGGTGCTTACAGATGTCTCAGGTAAGATACAGGGCAGAGGTGCACATGCTGGTTTAGCGCTCTCAGGATACAGGATGAGCTGGAGGAGGGTTTTGGAGCTGGACCTTGCACATGGCAGCTGAAGCCATGGGAGTGGTGAGGTCCAGGGGAAAGGATTGTAGAGGGAGCAGGGAAGGGGCTGAAGGCAGAGGCCTAAGGAAAATTCAAAGAGGAGCCCAGGGCTGGGCGTGGTGGCTCACGCCTGTAATCCTAGCACTTTGGGGAGGCCGAGGCAGGTAGATCACCTGAGGTCAGGAGTTCGAGACCAGCCTGGCTGACATGGTGAAATCCCATCTCTATTAAAAATACAAAAATTAGCTGGACATGGTGTCGAGCGCCTGTAGTCCCAGCTGCTCGAGAAGCTGAGGCAGGAGAATCGCTTGAAACTGAGAGGCGGAGGTTGCAGTGAGCCGAGACTGCATCAATGCACTCCAGCCTGGGTGACAGAGTGAGACTCCACATCAAAAAAAAAAAAAAAAAAAAGACAAAGAGCCCAAGATGAAGGCCAAGGAGCAATGGCCACAAAGTCCAGACCTAGGAAGAGAGCCTTAGGGGGAAAGATGGAGAAGTGGTAGGGGTCAGCCTGTGGGATGCTGCACAGAGGTCAAAAGACTGAGGAGTGGCTCCCTCTGAGATCTCATCAAGCTCAAGGGCAGAACAGCCCTGACATTCCCAGTGCTCCTCTCAGGCAAGGCGCTGTTCCCCAGGTTCTTTCGGGGATGTTCTCACTCTGGAAGACCTATGAGAGGAGGCGTGTCCGGCTCGGGGCAGGAGGGAGCAGGTCAAGCCAGCACGCCAAGGGGGTGCTTTGAAGTTCCTGGCAATGTCCAGGATGAGATCATACATGTGTTTGGTTTATCATACACATATGTGTTTTAACTCATATATGCAGGTTCTATGGTACACCCTTCTGTCTATGTGATATATTGCACACTTGAAATCAAAAGTAAAAATGAGAAGTTGAAAATCCTCTCTAAGCTGCTGGTGCTCCCATCCGCTGTCCCTTAGCCAAGTCAGTGGTTTTCCATTTGTACTTGAAGTGTCTGTTCCAGCACCAAATCTTTCCAGAGAATCCTCAGGGGCAAACTGGAGCTGGGGACACATCTTGCCCCTTTCTTGGCTTCCTACCCAGCCATCTGCTGTGTGACCTTGAGTATGTCACTTGCCTTCACCGGGACCTGGGTTTCTTGTCAATACAGTGACAGGCCCGGGCCAGAGATACTGAAAGGTCCTTCCAGACACAAGTCTCGGATTAACCAAAATCACCAGCTTGTTATCACCAGGTTCAAGATGAGCAGATAACAAAGACACAGTCCTCCTCTGCATGAAGGGGTGGGGTGGGGGCGTGTGCTTGAAGGACGCAGCCATGAACTGCAGCATCCTGCACCTTTCCTGGGAGAGGGAAGGAAAGTACCGCTTGTTGGTGCCCTATTTAAATTGTCCCTCCCTACCTGCGTGCTGTGAGTCTCTGTACAGTTATTCTCAGCTCCCGTCAAACCAATCACTAAACGTCTGAAAGCTGCCAGTGAGGAGGGGGCTCCATATGAACAGCCAGAGGGCAAAGGACCTCAGAAACCATCTCAGCCACCCCTCGCTTTGAAGAGTGGAAACTGAGGCCCACGGAGGGCAGCCAACCTGCCTCGGCCACACGGCAGATGGAAAACGGAGCCAGAACTAACCCCAGGCCCAGCTCCTGCAGGCTGACATTCTTCCCACCCGCCTGCAGGCTTCCGACCCCAGCCACGGGAGTGGGGCCTGCTCCCTGCCTTCCAGCCTCCGCCCCTCAGGGCCTGTGCCAGGGCTGTTGGCTGCAATCCCCACCCCTGTCACTGGTCAGATCCTCCCTACCTCTTCCTTCTTACCCCTGCCTCCCAGCCGGCCACCCCTCCTCAGGCAAAGCCAGCAGGGGACGGGGACCCCTCGGGTGACAGATGGGCCTCACACTGTTTTCAATTGTCACGCAGGCATATAGGATGACAGACCTTGGGAACCGGGCATTAATACCGAAGATTTATAGTCAAATCTGTCACGCCTGAAGGCACTTGCCCCAAAGTTGGCTCAGCCTGAAGGTCGCTTTTCGGAGGTGATAAGTGCAAAAATGATGTCCTCACCCGCCCTCCTAGGCCCTCCCCTCCTGGGAGCCAGGAGCTCAGGCTGCACCCAGGAAAGAGAAAGGGAGGCAGAGAACAGGAACTCCAAGCCAGAGAGTCTAACACCATCCCCAGTGCTGCCTCTCTTCCTACCCCGCCCTCCCCACCATGATGCTCACACGCAGTTGGCGGTCCCAGCAGGGTGGAGAGGCCAGGGTTGCTCCTGGTCAGCTCCTGAGGATGTCGTGTGTCTGAGAGCTAAGCCAGGTGAGTGCCTCCCTGTGTTGGTGGTGAGGGAGAAGGGAGAGCCACACTGGCCCAGGCAAAGCGCCTCTGCACTAAGGTTACACAGCTCTGACCAGCAGCTACTCTCAGGCCCCATCTGAGAACTGGAAGGCATCCTGCAGGGCCCGGAGGGGCAAATAAGTTACGGTTCCCATCTTCCTAGTGAGAGGCAGAAGCCAGCATCCATCCACTCACCAAATTCTTACTTGAAGTCATCAAGGATGTTGAATGAAAATGATGAGAGTGGTCTGAGACACTGACCAAGCCAATGACCCCATTTTACAGATGGGGAAACTAAGGCTCAGAAAGAAGTAAGAATCTAGGTCTTTCCATTCATTTGACAGTTACCTTGCAGGCGCTGGGGACTCGGCCTGCTAGCCAGGGCTCTTGACCTGCTGTCTGCTCTGAGCATAGCCCCTGTGCTGAGCACATGGAGGGGCACGAGGACAGGCAAGTTCTCTCAAGGAGAGACTACCAGAAGATGCATGTGGACCTGTGAACCACAACGGGAAAGTTAAAAGCAACAATCGCAGCAAGGCACTGGCCCATCTCACCCACCTCATGCCCCTAATGAGCGATATGTAATTTTCTCCATTTTGCCAGTGAGGAAACTGAGGCACAGGTCTAACAGCTGCTAGCTGCCAGAATGCAAGGCCCACCTTCTGAGCACCGTGTTCTATGATCTCCAGGAGAAGGCAACATGGCAAATGCTGTTTGCTGCCAAATGTTTGGCCAGTGGAGAAAGGTCTCTGTGGGCTAAGGTGGTCTCTGAAGGCTTCCTGAAAGAGGCGACAGAGGCATTAGAACTGACGGAGCGAGAGCCTCAGCAGGGATGGTATCCTAATTAAAAAAAAAAAAAAAAAAGGAAGCCTCTCAGGCTGAACCTCCTGTTTCAAACCTACTCTTGGAGCTGATCGGCACATACTCTGACCCCTTCCTTGGGGACTGCCCTTTGGCCCCACCCTGGGGGCTCCCTGGACGTGACAGCCACCGGACCCCCTGCAGAACAAGCTGGCCCTGGTGGCATGTGGGAACAGGCTGCACTGGCAGCTGGTGTCCCTGGCACTGAGGCAAGGAGGTGGGGGAGGCAACGGGCACCAACATCCTGGACTCAGGAGCCTGGCATGAGAGCAGTGCCATTCCTGGGTTATAGATGAGCTAAATTAGCTGTGACGCTCATTAGCGGCAGCTCCTAATTAGTGAAAATTAATATTGGCTTTGATAAAGACGTCGGCACCGGCTCTCCAAGGCAGAGGTATTATCGACTTTGTCAGCTGGGCTAACGACTGGGTAAGTGGAAGAGCCAGGGGGCCTGGGAGCGGGCAACAGGTCACTGGGGAGGGAGCTCGACGCTCGCAGGGGCAGGCTGTGGGCTGGCTATGGGCACTCGTGCCCACTGCTCACCTGACCCTCCAGCAGTCATTCTGCAAGGCCTGGCCCCATGTCTGGAGCTGCAACTATAATAATCATCCATAATATTGTTGGGCTCTTCTGTGCCCCAGGCAGTGTAGCAAACGTTTTCACATGTATTTGATGATCCTAAGAACGTTGGCAGTAAGTACTTTTTCATATCCATTTTACAGATGAGGAAAATTGAGGCTCAGAGAGGTTGAAGGAGCGTGCCCTGGGACCTCTGGGTACCAGGATTTGGGCCTAGGCAGCCTGACTGGAGAGCCATGCTCCTGACTGTGGTATTATCCTGCCCTTCCCCTCAACCTCACCGCTAAAAGGGGCATTCTGGATGCCAGTCCCATCGTATACTAGCACTTAACACCATATCCGGCACATAGTAGGTGATCAGCAAATACTGATGAATGAACACACAGGTGAACAGTAGGCTCCTGGCATTTCCCCACAGCCTTTATATTGACTTTTTACATCTTCCTTCTCCATCTATTTGATGCTATGGAGAACCTGTACTTCCATTTACGGCCCCTGATTAAGTCCAGCCCCAGTCTCCAGGCTCTGGATTCCAGAACACTGCCTCTCCAGCAGGGAGAACGCCAGGAGCATCCTGAATTCCCAGGTGGTCATGGAGGCCAGCAGGCTTTTCCCAGGCCTTGGCTGTGCCATTGCCCAGTGACCAGCTCTGGGGCCTGGCGCCTCCACCACTTGGGAAAGGACTCAGCGGAGGTGGCTTCCCTTCATAGCAGTCCCTGCTCCCCAGCCAGAGATCCTGAGTTCCAGCCCAGGGTAATGAGGGGAAGCAACAGATACACCTATTTTTAATCCAAATAAAGGGAAAATGTTTGCCACCACGGAGTTTATAAAAATAACAATGTATTATTCGGGCATTAATAACGATAAAGATGTCAAACTGTCAGATAAGAAGTTAATCTCATTCCGAACACAATTAAAGATGCTATTATCCCACCACCTGGGACCACGCTGGTGTCTACTGCTCAGCAGGCTTCATAGATAAAGGGCCCTGCACAGAGCACAGAAGTCGTTGGCACTGCCAGCCTGCTCTCCCACCACTCACTGCCACCTCCAGCCCTCTCCCTTGGTGACCCCAGCATGAGGGCTCAGGCCCTTGCTTCACTGTGGAATATCTGGCAGGACCTTCAAGGTCAAAGGGCGAGGGCAGAGCAAGACAGGGCCTGGCCCATGTGCCTGCCATTCACCCAAGCATTTCCTGGATAAGCAACTCCTGGGCCAGCACTGTACAAGCAGAGGGGACAGTCCCTGAGAGCTGGGCTGAGTAAGGGTCCAACCAGAAAAAGGGAGACATTGTTAGTACTGCAAAGAGAGGGGATCCAATGTGGGGAATCAGTCACATGGGTGAAAGAGGAATCAAGAGGCCAAACAGGGTGGCGTGGTGACCCACACAGAGGCCCAGGAGGAAGCCACACTGTCAGCCCTCCATGGGGGGACAAGGGGGAAGTGGTGTCACCAGAAGCCAAGAGAGACACAACCTTTGGAGCCACCACCGAAGGAGAGAAGGAGAGAAACACTCTGGCTCCTCCCTTCCTCCCATCGGCCAGTCTCCCGCCAGGGCCTCCTGTTGGCTAAATCCAGGAGGAACCCAGCTGACCTGGGAAGGCAGCCCATAGGGTCAGCTCCCTGCCATTCGAAGCAGGGCTGGGGGTGGCCAAGAAGCTTGGGATTGGTCCAGGTCTAGCCCTGAAATTGAATCACCTATTATCTATTGAGCACCAGATCCTTTCCAGGCACACCTGTAAATGTGGGGGACAAAAATACAAATTAGAAGTCACATCGACTCTCAAAGCAATTGCCACCTATTGGAGGAAATAAGCACGTAACTGATCATTTCCATATAGAATGGTACGTGCTAGGTTGTGTTATAGGCCACGACTACAGAGGACAGACCTTAAGGATGGAATCCCAGCAAAGCTTCGTGGAAGAGAGGTGACTTGAGGTAGATAAAGGAAAAGAAAGAGGAAAGGAAGCCTAGGGCAGGCGTACTAGGCCGCGGGCATGGTAGGAACAAAGCCCTGGGGTCAGAAACGACATGGTTTGAGAGGGTTAGAGACGGAGGGTTCAGGGAAAAGTTCTCATGGGGACATGTCAATGGGGGCACTCTGGCCCTCCTGGTGCAGCTTCCAGGGCTCAGCTAGATCCACACATCTGGAGCTCAGGAAGGTGGCTGGGCTGGAGACTGTCATCTGGATATCATCGGCTTGGGGGTGGTCATGGGGCAAATATGGGGGAGATCCCACCATGGAGAGCACATAAAGGGCAGAGGGCGTGTGACTGGGAAGCACTGCTGCTGAGTGGGAGAAGCAGATGGAGAAGGCACAGTCACAGCAGTGGGAGAGAAGCAGGGGGCTCTGAGGAGCAGGGTTCCAGATCATGAGTGATCTGCAGGGTCAGACCCTGGGAGAGGTCCTGCGTATATACCATCTGCAACACACTTGCTGAACTGGGCAGAGTGAGAGCCACTGGCTGGCCTTAGTGGGTACCATGTCAGTGGCGTGGTGGGAGCAGAAGCCGGGCTGTGTGCAGAAGGCGGGGCAGGAAGTCAGGGACTGAGGTCCAGAGTGGGCAAGTGCATGAGCCTGGCTGCGAGACCCACAGAATTAAACTTCTGCTCTTCAAAAGACACTGCCAGGAGAATGAAAAGACAAGCCACAGACTGGGAGAAAATATTTGCAAATCAAATATCTGCTAAAGGTCTCAGATATATGAGTCCTTTATCTGTATATAAGGAACTCTCAAAACTCAATTATCAGAAAGTGAATAACTCATTTTCTAAAAACGGTCAAAGATTTGAATACCCACTTCCCCAAAGTTGATATATGGATGGCAAATAAATCTGTACATGAAAAGATGCTCAACATCATTAATCATTAGGAAAATGCAAATAAAACCACAATGAGATACTATCACAAAAGTATTAGAATGGCTAAAAAAAAAAACCCATAAGGGCCAGGCACAGTGTCTCGTGCCTAAAGTCCCAGAACTTTAAGAAGCCAATGCAGGAGGAGGATCACTTGAGCCCAGGAGTTTGAGACCAGCCTGGACAACATAGAAAGACCCCATCTCTACAAAAAATAAAAAATTAGCTGAGTATAGTGGCATATCTCTGCAGTCCCAGCTACACAGGAGGCTGAGATAGGAGGACTGCTAGAGCTCAGGAGGCCGAGGCTGCAGTGGGCCGTGATGGCGCCACTGTACTCCTGCCTGGGTGACAGAGCAAGACAAAAAAGGAAATAAAATTAAAAATAAAATACTTCCCATACTAGAGGTCATGAGGGGGCAGGAGGAAAGGAGAATGAGAATTATTATCTCATGGGTACAGAGTTTCTGTTTGGAATGAGTAAGAGCATTCTGGAAACAGGCAGTGGTAATGGTGGCACAACACTGTAAATGTAATTAATGCCACTGAATTGTACACATAAAAATGGTTAAAATGGTAAACTTTATGTTATGTATATTTTTCTACAATAAAAAGAAAAGCCTCTCATGCCACATGCTGGTAAGAGGAGCAGCTGGGACCCTTGCCCACTGCCAGTGGGAAGGTAAAAGAGTACAACCACTTTGAAAAACAGTGTGGCAGTTTCTTAAAAAGTTAAATCTACACTGGGTGCAGCTGCGTCTGCCTGTAATCCCTGCTACTCAGCAGGCTGAGGTGAGAGGATCACATGAGCCTAGGAGTTAGAGACCAGCCTGGGCAACATAGCAAGAATGGGCCGGGCAAAGTGGCTCATGCCTGTACTCCCTGCACTTTGGAAGGCCGAGGTGGGCGGATCACCTGAGGTCAGGAGTTCGAGACCAGCCTCGCCAACATGGTGAAATCCCATCTCTACAAAAAACACAAAAATTAGCCAGGTGTACGGCACGCGCCTGTTCTCCAAGCTACTGGGGAGGTTGAGGCAAGAGAATCTCTTGAACCCAGGAGACGGAGTTTGCCGTGAGCTGAGATTATGCCACTGCACTCCAACCTGGGCAACAGAGCAAGACCCTGTCTCAACAACAACCAAAAAAGACACAAATATTCATGAAATCTTTATTTGGAATAGCCAAAAACTGGAAATAACCCAAATGTCTATCAATGGGTGAAAAGAGAAATTGTGATATAGCTTTTACAATGGAATATAACTCAACAATAAAAAGGAATGAACTGTGGTTATACACAATATAAAAGGACTCCAAATAATTACACTAAGTGAAAGAAGACAGACAAAAAGAGTATGTACAGTATTATTCCAAGTACATAATAAAGTTCTGAGAATGCAAACTCAGATACAGTGACAGGGAGCAGCTCAGAGGTTGGTGATTTGTGGCCCTCTTAACTCAAACACTAGTTCCTAGTAAACATGCTTCCTGCATAGTCCCTGTACTCCTCTCCCGGTTCCCAGCAGGAGGCAGGGCAGGGGTGAGGCAGGTACCTTACTCCACGCATGCCTCTGTTCCTCACCTACTCCAGGACACCCTCCTCCCTTCCAGCCTTCAGCATGTGGGAAGGAGGAGGAGTGGAAAGGAAGGACACGAAGGGGCATGAGGAAACTTGGGGGTGATGGATATGTTCACTATCTTGATGGTGGTGATGGTTTCAAGGGCGTGTGCCTATGTTGAAACTTATCCATTATACACTTAAGTGGTGCAGTCTATCATGTCAATTACACTTCAATAACACTTTAGAATAAAGATTGCTTTTCTTTAAAGGAGCGTGGATGAAAACGGAAAGAAACTGGTAGAGGGAGATACAGGGTCCAGGAGGGTTGTGTGTTAGGACACAAGAAGCAGGAGTCTGCTTGGGGGCTCCTGGAGGGGAAGGGAGCTACTGAGTCTCTCTTGGGCCTACAGAGAAACAGCCTGGCTGAAAGACAGCTCCTGAGAGCCAGTGTGAGGGCAGTCACATGCTGAAGACTGGGAGGGAGGAGGGTGTCCTGGAGTAGGTGAGGAACAGAGGCATGCATGGAGTAAGGTACCTGCCTCATCCCTGCCCTGCCTCCTGCTGGGTCCTGGCAGAAGGGTACAGGAACTATGCAGGGAGCGTGTATCCTAGGAACCAGTGTTCGAGTTAAGAGGGCCACAAATCACCATAAACCAAGGGAGGGTGTAGGAATCGTGAGCTCTCCAAAGCTGAGGTGCCAGACACCACTTCCACCACTTTTGGAAGATCTGCTCAACCAGATCTGGAAGATGAGAACAGATCTTTTTAGGGGACCAAGCATCCACACGGCTGGAAGGATGATGGATCATGGATCCTAACACTGATGGCCTGGCCTGGTAAGCCAAGGAGTCTAGGATTGATGTGTGGGCAGTAGGAGCCACTGAAGGTTTCTGGGCTGAGGAGTGACACCAAGAGGGCAATGCTTCAAAGACACGCACTGATCATGTCCAAGCACCTGCCACGGCTCACCATCACCTAGGCTCAAGTCCAAGTCTTAAGGATTTGGCTTAAGTGCCCCACAGTGGGACCCTGTCTTGTCATACTCTCTTTCCTGCCATCAAGTCTCAACTTTGGCAGTTGCAGGGCTTGGCAGAGACAGGAGCTTCACTGGCAGAGCTAGAGGAGCTGGAGACAGAGGAGGACACGGGGCCAGGTCACCAGTGGACAGCAACGAGCGTGTGGGCAGGGGCAGAGCTCAGAGCTTTCATCAGGGTTTGTTTCACCCCCACTTCCTCTCTAAGAATGAAGAAGTAAGTGTCTGCCCCCCGCTTCCCCACGAAGGGAGGCTCAGGAAGCATCTGCCTGGGTAGGGCAGAGGGACAACTGGAACCAAGGGGCTCCCAGAAAGTGGAGTTGAGGAGCATAGGGTGGGAGAAGCAGGCAGCAGAGGCACTGGCTGGGAGTCATGGGACCCGGGTTCTCGTTCTAGCTTTGCCCTAACTTGAAGTGTGACCTGGGTTTGCTCCTCTGCACAGTGCGGACAATAATACGAGCCGACACACACAACGCTGTCTAGGTGCCAGCACTAGTCTAAGCTTTTTACACGCACTAAGTGTCCACACACCAGCCCTTTGCAGTAGATACGATCACCCTCCACACTTCATGGATGAGGAAGCCCCAGCACAGAGAGGTAAAGAACCTTGCGTTAAAGGCATACAGGTAGTGGCACAGTCAGATCTGAACCCCCCAGTCAGCTCCTGTGCTCTTCATCTCTGCTTCTAACCGCTACGGCACACTGCCTCCCACCCAACCTTACAGGTTGGGGGTGCTGGGGGTGTGTTAAAGGATTTGTCGGAGGTGTGCATCAATAGTTTTCAAAGTGGGTTCTCCAGGCAGCAGTATCACCATCGCCTGGAAGCTTCTTAGAAATACCAGTTCTCAGGCCTCACCTCAGACCTGCTCAACCAGAAACGCTGGGGATGGGACCTAGCCAACTGTTTGAGCAAGCCTTCCAGAGAATTCTCATGCACGCAGAAGCTTGAGAACCACTGGCATATGTTATCACCTATAAAATGTTCTCGTTCAAGTTCACACATTTACGTCTGTACAATTAATACACTGAACTGAGGTTCAGGTCGTAGGACCCAGCAGCCCATGCCCAGGTGGTCCTCCACTCTTCCCTCTGGGGTCTCCCAAGGGGCTCATGGAGCCATTCTGCCTTGTGCCCAGCCCCTCCTCAAAGCTCCGGCTAGCATCCTCTGCAGAGAAACACCTTTGGCTTCACAAAGAAAACAGAGGCAATATCCTTTAAGTAATGACAACCCTGAGCAGAGCACACCCATCCCTGCAGGGCTCACAAGCTGTCTTTTGCCCTCCTTAGATTCCAGCCTCGTAATGAACAGCAGCCTCCAAGGCAGTCTGCAACCCCATGGATATATGCGTGCATGCGCACACACCCTTCATACGCCTTGTCAATGGGCGGAGATGTTCCATGTGGGTTGCTACAAATATACGGAAGAAGCAAAGTATGAAATAAAGGTGAAGTCACACACTCTTAAACACATACCACACAAGAAGGCAGAGGTGTGTTTGTAAGCAGGACATCACCCCACAGATACATCAGTACACACACACACACACACACACACACACACACACAAATGTGGGCAAGGACACACACAGGAAAGAATACATTCACACACACACATGAGCAGGGGCACACTCACACACTCTCATATACACAGGAGCAGGGACACACACATGCACACATACAGACACGTGCAGGGACAAATACACGTAGGTAGGCACACACACTCACACACCAGCAGGGACACACACACCTCCGTGAGGTGGGGCACACAGACACTCACATGCACATGCATGCACACTCATACACATGGGCAGGGACTCACACGGGCAGGTATACACACTCTATCACACACATGGGCAGGGACACACATGCACACACCTGAGCTGGTCCATACACACACGCTCATTCACATGGGCAGGGAATCATACATGGACAGGTATACATGCTCATATATGTGGGCAGAGACATGCTAATGTGTGTGTATGCATGTGAACAGGGACACACTTCACATGCTCATACACACGTGTGCACATGCACGCAACACACACAGGGGGCACGTACACCCACACTTTCTCCCTTCCTCAGACACACACCTACACACACACAGGGCATAGCCCCTGCAAGAGGTGGCCCTGGAGTGGGTGAGAGGAAGCAAAGTCCCTCTTGCTTTTCCAGAATGTCCCGCCCCGCACTGACACTGTCCCCCAGGGAGCAGCAGCAAGAGCTGCCCAGCACGGGCCGGGGTGACGCACAGGCTCTTCTGAGACACCACCTTCCAAACATCCTATTCCTCCCACCCTCCGGAGAAAAATTATGACTTTCTAGGGAGGATGCTTTTTTATTTTTTTCTTGTGTTTTCTCCCTCTCCTCTTGTTCAGTACCCGGCACTAATTTATGACTATTTTTTCCAACTCCACTGAAGTAAGAGGGTAATGGCTTTCGGCCGTTTGCTTTCTCTCACCTGTCACTCAGTGCAGCTACCTGACAGGACTGCAGACAATGTTCCAATCACGGGGGCTGTTTTTTTCCCAGGGAAGCAAAGAATTCACAGTGGCTGTGGGGAGAGTTATTTAATTCCTGGATGGAACAGCGTCAGGTAAACAGCTGTAAAAATTCACAGCCAGCAGGGTGGCTTCTGGCTGAGGGGTGAGCCCATCAGCCACGGGCCCCCCACCCCGCTCTGCGCTAGCCCAGCCAGAGGTCCAGACCACGTGGTGGCACTCGATGGCTCAGGGCCCTCTGTTCTATTACCCAGGCGACTTCAGCCTCTCGACCTTGGGGAAGTCACACTGCCTCTTTGTACCTCAAGTGCCTCGTGGCTACCTAAAGAGAATGTTCTTTGTCCTGGGGATAGGGGATGACAGCCAGGCATTGAGAACAGCTGTCAAGACCACAGGAGCTCCTTCAGGGGCTGCCTGCCCCCCGCTGAGTCACTCTGGGCAGGCAGCTGAGTCTGTTTCTCTTTTATAAAATACAACTCTATATCAGCGCTGTGCAACAGACTTCACTGCCATCATGGAAACATTCTCTACCACAATGTCCAATACAGTAGCCACTCAGCACATGTGGCTGCCCAACACCTGCAATGAGGCAGTGTGAGTGAGAACGTGAACTCTACGTTATTGCTTAATTGTAATTAATTTGCATGTAAATAGCCACATGTGGCTAGTGGCTACTGTATCAGCTCTAAACTTTTCTGCATGCCTGAAGTATCTCACACTGAAATAAGTGGGGATAGAATCACTGCGACTTCATCCTGGGTTGCTGTGAGGACTGAATGAGATCGTGCATATAGAGTCCTAGCACCTAGTTGGTCCTCCATAAGTGACAGCTCTCATGAATGTTATGGGACACAGTCAGAAGGACAGGAGAAAGGGGGATTTGAACTCAGGAGTGTCAAGTATGAGACTTCACAGAACTTACTTTCCTGTCATTAGCGTTCGATTTAACTGGTAAAGAGATCTAGCTGCCGCCAGTAAGAGGCACATGGGAACACATGAGCTGGGCCAGTCATCTGCAGGAGGCCTGCTGTCCTGCTCTGACCACTCATTTTCACTCCCTCTAGCCCAGCCCCACCACCCCAACACTGGCATCACTGGGAACTGTGATGGCAAATCATCCACCCAGGCTCCAGCATAGTGGGGCTGAGAGGAATTGCTTCCAGATGAGACAAGTCATCATCGTTGATACCTGGTGGGCCTCAGAAGACCCCTCTTTCCTGGAGCCAGAGCATCCAGGAAGTACAGCAGGACCAGTGGGGGAATGACTGCTGGGCCATCTTCTCCACCCCTGCAGGCAGGGAGACACAGACAGGCTGCCTTGGATTTGAGTGTTAGCTTCACTGTTAACTAGTTCTATGACCGTGGGCAAATTCACTGTTCTTTCTGAGCCTCAGTCTCCTCATTTGCCACACAGAGGCAGACATAAATATCTACATAATGGGTTATCAAAAAGATCTGATGCAATAATGTGTATAAAGCACCTGGCACCTCATAGGTGCTCAATAACCAAGTACTGCCATTACTCTGTCATTATTGTTATCAGCAGGTAGCAGAACACATTGGTTAAGAGGATAGGTGCTGATGCCAGACAGCCCAAGTTCAAATCCCAGTCCCACTCCCACTCACTAGCTGCATGGTCTTGGGCAAGTCATTTCAACTGTTTGCCTCTCTTTCCCATCTATAAAATGGGAATGATAATTGTGCTTTCCTCACAGGGTTGTCATAAGGATTAAAAGAGCTTATAGTAGTTATGGATGGAGAGCAAGTACTATAGGTGTTGATTAAATGAAAATATTCTAATGGGGACTCCAAAGATAGGGTAATGCTTAGAAAACATCTACACCTTCCTTACAAGGAAGTGGCCAGTGTAGGCAACCCCAGCAGGCTTGGGTTCTGATCTGTTGATGGCAGGACCCTGCCCTGACGGAGAGACAGAGAATGAGGAACTCTGCCAACAAATGTCAGGCAAAGCAGGTGACATTCTACCATGAAGACGTCTTCGACCTCTGGGTCCTGACTCTCAGACACCCGGGGAACTTCACACCCACTGATGCTTGGTAACAAGACAGTCACTGTCCTAATTTACAGATGAGAAAACCCTGGCAGGAGAGCTGGCAGGTAAAGGAATACTAACTTCCCCCACCCTCGCTTCAACCATCCCTGCTGCGCACTCCCTCTCCCAGTGCTCTGGGGGCCCAGAGAGGGGCTGCCAAGAAAGATGCCTCCTGGAGTGGGAGGAATGGCAGGGGATGGGGGGTGGCCCTAAACCCATTCTTCATTACTCTTTTAATGGGCAGAGGACAGGGCAGAAAATAACTGGATTTCAGGGAAGGAACAGAGTTCTTGGCATCCGGGTGCGGGCAGGCTGGGATTTACTGGCCTTGATGGTGTGCCAGGCTCTGTGTTGGGCATATGTCACATGTCATGCGCCATCTCACCAAATGAGGGCACCAGGCTGGAGCGGGGACAGGAACCCTTGGGCTCCCGGGCAGCCTGCCTTCTCAATATGGTCCCGATCTAATTTCAGAACGTGGCCTCTTTACTGCCACTTCTCAAATACACTCAGATATTTATATTTTGGGAGCTAAGAAACAGTACCAGTTTTCTCACTGACACATTTCTAGTCAATCAAGTAGGTAATCTGGGTTGTGGAAAACATATGCCCCCTCCCCATGGCATTCAATGAAGTGATTTTCATTTTAGATGGGGGAAATGCAGCCGGAAAGCATTTTAATTTTCCTGAATTGGGCTTTAGACCAATGAAGAAGTTGCTCACTCTTGGACCCAGGTCTCTGAGGGTGGAGGCCTGGCCCAAAGAAGAACTCCCACGCATGTCTTCTGGTTGCCCATGTCTGAAGATGGAGTGGGGACTGGGGCAGACCTAGGACTACTGACATGTGAATAGCCTTTGCTTCTGGAAAGCACCTGTGCAGGCAGGGGCAGGCAATGCTCCCCAGGTACAACAAGAGTTGCCATCCCAATCACTGGGCACCTGGTGGGGAGCAGGCCCTGTGCTGGACACGTTTATTATTTCACTGAACAATCAGAACAGCTCTGCAGAGAATTCTTGACCAGCCCCATCTGACAGATAAGAGAGGTGAGGCTCTGAGAGGTAACAGAACCGCCCCAGGCCTCTGCATGCGTCAAGGCAGAGGCAGGACACAGAGCACTTTGTGGCACATGGCCTTTCACACCACACTGTGAGTGTTCCATCAAGCTCTGGTGACCGGTGGCTTGGCCAATCACTCCTGAGGACAGTGGCTTCACTGGCTTCAGAAGCCTCACCCATCTTCCTCCTCCTCCTCCTCCCTGAAGCCCCACTTCAACCTGATCCACAGCCCCAGCAGGGCTCCCTCTAAAGCAGGTGGTGGGGGGGGCACCTGAAGAGGGAAACAGCTCCTTTCTCCTTAATCGACTGCAAATTGCTCCAGAGCCTTTAATGAAGGCCGTCAGGAGTAATTATGTCCGCTGCTGCACGCGCCACTCTGTGTAAACACACAAGGCGGGGTGGAGGGGGAGTGAACTGCACTGGGCACCGCAACGTCTCGCCTCCTGGGCCTGTTCTCCCCCATGAGTCCCCTCTTAATTCATACATCTGCTACCCGATCATGAGCCCCAGCTGAGCTTCAGAGACACAGGCAATGTCTCAGGTGGGGGACCTGCAAAATGACCAGGCAGGTCCCCAAGCCCAGCATGCTGCTCAAAGGGCAGGCGCTGCCAGGAGCTGACCAGGCAGGTGATGGAGGACTCACCCCAGACTCACGGAGCCGATTCCGGAGGCTGCGGAGCCACATGGCCAGGGCAGTGGTCCTAAGTGGGTTTCCCAGACCAGCAGCCGCAGCAATATGACCTAAGAACTTCTTGGAAATGCAGATTCTCGGGCCCCACCCTGAACCTACTGAATCAGAAACTCCAGGGACATGGCTGGTAATCTGTGCTGTCACAAGCCCACCATGGGGTTGAGGCTCCCGGGAGTCCAATGACTGCCAGTGGAAGGAAAGAAATGGAATGGGAGAGGCCTGTTATCCTCAGTTTATAAGATGGGGAAACTGAGGCTGGAAGAGCTGAAGCAGCTTATCCAGGAAGCCGGGCACTGCCAACACGAGCCCATACCCCAGGGGTCGGACTATTGGGTTGAAACCTGGGTGCTGACGTGTAATGAGCACTCACAAGTCACTAGCTTTTCCTCATTATAAAGTGGAGGCGAAGGTGGCCTTCGGGGTTGCGATGAGGACCTAATGTGTGGGAACAGGGCACAGGGCTTGCAAGCCACTGTCAGCCCAAGTCGCTGAGGCCGCACTGTCCTGTGAGGTGACAGACCGTGCACAGAGGTGAACAAACATGGAGGAGACGTGAACCGTGTAAAAGATGACAGAAGGCTGGTGCACCACCCCCCCAGGCAATGTCTGTTCAGGATCACCCTGGAGCTGTTCTCCAGACTCCCGCTGTGGGGAGGCCCCTGCTGTCCCTGCGTGTCTCCTGTCATCCCCTCTCCAGACACCTCTCCCAGAGAAAAGGCGTCCCCCTCCTAAGGCTGCTGCGGCCCAGGATGGATGTCTTGTGGGCTGACAGAGACTTAAGGCATCACCCATAGAACTGGCCCCTTCCGTGTGCCACACCTCATGCCAGGCCCCTAGGAGACTCCGAGGGAGGAAGGCCATCATGTTCACTGCCAGTGTGCTGGACGCTACAGGTGATCCCACCCAACAAGGCTCGAAGACATGGGCCCAGCCCTCAAAGAGTTCACGGTTTGGTCTTTTTCTGTCTCCACCCCTGATGGTCCCCTGGAATACCGTGGGGCTGCAGGGGTGGAGGGAGCAGTGGCTGATTAGGGCAAACAACCAGGGTGGTCAGAGTTGAGCTAAGTTGAGCTGCCAGGTCCCCATGAAGGGCTTTGTTCCCCTGGCCTTGTGTCCTAAGTTTCCCAAATAGTGTACTAAGTCCCTGCACTATGGATCCTTTCTGATATCCCTGGGAATATGCAGAGGTAGTGACCCTAGTTACCAGGCTGGGATACCTGTCGGGGAGACAGGTGTCAGAAACCAAAGAGATGTTGTCTACAGGCTCTGCCCATTCACCTCTGCTCTTCTTGGGCTGTCCAAGGCAGCCTGGAGCCAGGGACCCACCAGCTGGGCACCACTGCCCCCACTCCACATTTGGGAGCAGCACAGGGCAAGAGATGGGGCTGGGATGGCAGGGTGGGAGAGACAAAGGTTGGCACCACAACGAGACTGGAAGCTGATTCTTGGCTCCCGGGTGGGGCAAGCAGGGTGCCTGTCGGACTGCTCACTCGGGAGTATGGGAGACAAACACCGCTCCCTGCCTGTCAGGCCTGAGTTATCTACAACATAGGGTTTCTCCAGAGAGCTCATAAAGCAGCCGATGCGGCAAAGCAGGTTCAACACTCAATAATCTCTCCATCTCACTCCAGTTGGACGCCAGCATATTCATCTTGAATTATCCTTTCAAAGGCCAAATCAATCCTAGCAAGTGCTCGCATTCCTGCCACACACGGTCCTGCTGCCAAGCCCAGGAAAGGAGGGCCCACAGGCAGTGCTACGACACCAGGGCACAGGACCAGAGGGGACCAAGGTTGGAGGATCTTGTGCCCTTTGTCCACTGTGTTATGAAGGCAAGTGAGGAAGATGGTGGGTGGGGACCCTGTACCAGCCCCAGGGCTGGAAGATTCTCCTCTTCATCCACTCTGATCTGTGCCAAGAAGAGTAGAGCATTGATTTTGGAGAGACAGACAGACATGTGGGCTTGAATCCAGCTCGGCAGCTTAATGCCTATAAGCCCTTGGGCGGGCAGCAACTTCTCTAAGCCTCAGTTTCCTCGACTGTAAAATGGGCTCTCCATAACTACCTCCTTCATAGGGGACTGTGAGGATTAAATGAGTGAGGCACACAAAATGCCCCTAGCACAGCTTCTGGAACACAGGAAGGTGACCAGGAGGGAGAAGGTTGGCCAAGTCTGTCCTGAGGATGAGGACCGGCTATAAGAGCTGGCCACCTCCAGAATAAAGAAGAGCAGAGTCAGGAAAGCCCTGCAGAGCCTGGACTGCCACCATATGAAGAGGAACAGGCTGCCTCCAGGGAGCTCCCCGCAGGGGCAGGAACAGCAGGAGGCAGCCAGCCTGTAGTAGCAGGCGGTGCTCACTGCCTGGTGAGATGTAGAGCTGCCTGCTGCTGCAAGGGCCCATCAGTGCTTGCACCCCCTGTTGGCAGGTAGCTGTGGCAAGGGGATTCCTCGTCAGGCTTGGAGGTGGGCCCAGGAGCCTCAAGGCCTCTTCCACCTGGAGAGTGAAAATGTCCCTTGGAAGAGTAATGCATCAAACCACACCACATATTTACGTGGCAGCACAGTGGCCTTTGGCCACATAGAATATCATTCCTGTCCCGAAGTTGCTTCTCATCTAGTTGGAAAAAGTACTGGCCAACAACAGCACCACCACAGATAATAATAGTTAACTTCTACTAGTGCTTATTATGTGCCAAGCGCAGTTTAAAATGCCTGACTTAGCCAGGCATGGTAGCTCATGCCCCACTTTGGGAGGCCAAGGTGGGAGGATTGCTTGAGCTCAGGATTCAAGACCAGACTCAGGAACACAGGGAGACTCCCATCTCTACCATAAAATATTTAAAAACAATTAGCCAGGTGTGGTGGCACACATCTATGGTTCCAGCTACTTGAGAGGCTGAGGTGGGAGGATCACTTGGGCCCAGGAGGTCAAGGTTGCAATGAGCTACGATCTTGCCACTGTACTCCAGCCTGGGTGACAGAACAAGACCCCATCTCCAAAAAAAAAAAAAAAAACAAAAAAAAAAACAAAAAAAAACGCCTTACTTTACTTTAACTAACTTATTTAATTCTCACTGTAACTCTATGAGTAAATACAGTGTGATCATTATCCCATTTTTGAACTGAGTAAACTGGGACAGAGAGAGGTGAAGTAGCTGGTGATACAGTCCATACTTGCTAAAGATGCAAAGGAGGGCTTCTTGGAAGAGGAAGCATTTAAAGATAAATTACTCAAAAACAATGTTCACCATTTGTACAGCTATTTCACTTCTAAAGCTCTTTCATTAGCTCCCTGTGAGGTTGTCCAGGCAAGTATGATCATTTCCATTTCCAGAGGAGGGAAACGAGGTTCAGAGAGGTAAAGGAACTTGTCTGTGGTCACACAGCTAGTAAGTGGCAGAGCTGGGATTCAAACCCAGGCCTTGTGCCTCCCACTCAGTACACTGTGCTCAGATGTGGAGAGGAGGAAGGGAAGGCACTTGGGTGAAGGGACCTTCAAGGAGATCCTTGCACCAAGGAACAACTTTCCTGGCCATCCAAGCCCTGTCTTGGTCAAGTGCCGACAGAACAACTTGATCTCATATTCCAGGCAAAGCTGTCGTTGGACAGTCAGACTCACAGGTCCCCTGAGGGGTGTAAAGAACAGTCGGGATGAGGGGAGTGATGACAAGTTCAAAGTCGGCTCTGCCTGCCCCTGTGTCCCCAGCCAGCTGGAGGGTGTTCAGCTCTTGTAAATTACACCTTTGCCAGTTTCCAGGGAGTCCAAGTGTTCCCGGTTGGCTGCAAGCTCAGCACAGCCTCATCCCAATGGCACAGCTGAGCCAGGTTCATCTGACAGGCCCCCGCCTCGGCAAAGGAGGTGCCTGCTGCCTGGCCACAGCACAGCTGGGCGAGACCCCCACCCCCATTACTGCTGGTCACTGGAAAAGGCTATGGACCCAGGAGCAAAGCAAGCTGACTAATCTCATACTTTCATCCATTTTCCCCAAAGTCATTTTTAGCATTCTTGCTTACTCTGCATAGTATATCCGACAAGGACATGTATCTTCTGAGAAACAGGGAAGCAAGGGTTGAATGGGGAAATTGACTTGCCCAAGCTCACATGGTTGCACAGGGGCAGAGCCAGGCTTGGGATTCAGGCAACGGTTCCAGTCCTGGGCCTGGTCTCCCCTCCCTAGAAGCAGTTGCCCCTTCACCCAGCACCTCTCCCATGCGGATCCTTGCCCGCTAAGGCTCTTTCCTGGGTAACAGACTGAGGAAAGACCCTATACAATCCGGGGAGGCAGCATCACAGGGCAGTAAGAGTGTGGCCACTAGAGACTGAACATGAGGAATTCAAATCCTGACTCTGCTGCTTACTGGCTATGGGACTTTGGACAGCTTGCCGGATTGCTGAGTCTGGAACAAGGCAATCATACTAGATCAGATTTCCTGTCGTCGCCGTAAGGATTAAACAAGCTCATGCAGGTAACCTAACTAGTGAAACACAGGTACTAAATAATTACCATTATTGTTTTCATTTTAAACCACAACAACCTATTTCCATCATCCAAGACACAACGCAAATTGCTTGCCCGACGGCTGGTCAGCCTGTTCCATCACCTTCTTGTGAAATGCCTCCCCTCCGGCTTCAGCCTGTCAAAACCCAACCACTAATGCCACCTCTACTGTGAAGATTTCTCTGTCCCTGTGCCCAGGATGGGTTTCTTCCTCCTCGGGGCATTAGTAAGGCTCTGTAGTTCATGCCTCCCACTTGCCTGGTGTGGGTTGGTCATTTACCATTGGTTCTCTTCTCCACTCCCAACTGGACCTCCTTAAAAGCAAAGACCTACATACAGAACCCCAGAATTGTGGTTAAGTGCACAGGCTTTGGGGCCAGAGAGTAATGGGTTCAGGTTCAATTTTCACCCTGTACAAGCTGTGTTTCCCTGTGTGAGTTACTTAACCTCTCTGAGCCTCTGCTCAACTGCAAAATGAGGGTTGTAAAATCCACTTTTTTGCTGTTAGTATTCAATGAGGCAATATGTATGAACGGCTGATGTAGAGAGAGTAAGTATGTAATAAGGCTAGTCACTATTTCCCCAGTTATCGCTAATGTTCATGTCCCTACCCCGCCCCCCAGCACAGCCTGGCACAGGTGTTCAGTGCCTGGCATTCACAGCATGCCCACATGACAGGTGGCACACCATCATTATCATTAGTGTTATTATGGCTGTATCCAAAACACCGGCCCCGCCCTGTACCCACACTTGTGTCCATTGAGGGGCAGTCCATAGCCAGGGCTGCCACAGGCTCCGAATGTGTGCCTAGACAGGGACCTCTGGGGAGTGGATGCATCCTAAAGGACCCCCAAGAGGACACAGTCTGTTCTATCACCTTGGAGGGCCTATGCTTCCATGGATAAAGGCAGAGAGGAAGCAAGGACACGGAAGCACCCAGGCCCTCCCAAGGGCTGTCAGTCATCCCCCCACCTCCCAGAAGGGAGAGAAAAATCCCTGCTTTGTCATGGGACCAAGAGCCCAGGGGCCCAGGGCCCCTTGGTTCTAGCACTGATCACCTGGATGGATACTAGATCACCTCTTTCCTTCAAAACCACAGCCTCCTTGCCAACAGCCCCAGGAAGCCTCCAGGCTACCCTGACTTCCCCTCCTTCAGCAGTCTAGCCCCAGATCCCAGCAGCTGGGCGACTCCTTTCCAAACTTCAAGAGCTCACAGCCCACCAACCCAAGAAGGTGCTCCTTCTTGCCCAGGCCTAGAGGCCCCAGTGACTGCATGGGCAGAGGCCCTGCAATTCCCTCTGCAGCTGGTGTGTGAAGTCAGGGCAGCTGCAGTCTGGACCCCAGCAGTCACTCACCAGGGACCTTGGGCAAACACCCCATTCTCCACCTCAGTTTCTCCATCTGTGCAACTATTTGTCTAAAGCAGCGGTCACAAATTTTCGGACAGGAGGCCCCAGGGGTTTATCATGGGTCCTCTGATTTAGTATGGGAGTGAATGCACAGGTGGAAAATACAGGCTCTTTCACCCCTCACTGCTACCCCTGACTTTAATTTCCACCAAAGACGGTTATTCTTCCTTAGCACCTATTACTATTAAACATACTGTATATTTTTCTTCTACGTTGCTTCCTGTCTGCTCCCCTCTCTAGAATGTCAGTTCCATTAGGATAGGGATTTGTGTCTTTCGTTCACAGGCACAGCACCTGTAACAGTCCCTGATGCATAGAACACACTCAACAAATCATTTGTCGAATGAATGAATATAAGTTTATATGTGCATCTGTCTGTCTACCTATCTATCTAACCTATCTATCCTAGACTTTTGGGCAAGATTACATTTGCCCAAACAGTTCCACAGCTTAAAAAATTTAAAAGTCATCTTAACTGCAGAAAAAAAAATTAGTGGGTAAGTTGATGAAATTTGCATAAACTCTCTCATTAATAGTATTACACTAACGTTATTTTTCTAGTTTCCATAATTGTATTATGGTTATGCAAGATGTCAATATTATGGGAAAATGGATGAAGGGCATATGGGAACTTTCTGTACAATTTTCAACTTTTCTGTAAGTCTAAAATTATTTCAAAATAAAAGGTTTAAAAATAAAATAAAGAGCCAGGCTCAGCGGCTCATCCCTATAATCCCAGTGCTTTGGGAGGCCAAGGCAGGAGGATTGCTTAAAACCAGGAGTTCGAGACTAGGCTAGGCAACATATCGAGACTCCTATCTTTACAAAGAAAAATTAAAAATTAGCCAGCTATTGCCACATGAGCCTGTAGTCAGCTACTTGAGAGGCCGAGGTGGGAGGATCACCTGAGTCCAGAAGTTCGAGGCTGAAGTGAGCCATGATTACATCACTGCACTTCAGCCTGGGCAACAGAGTGACCCCGTTTCTAAAAAAATAGTAACATAAAATGTAAAAAACTGTCATATGTATTTATTTTAATATGTGTTAGGAAAAGCCACTCAGCCTTTCAGCCCTGTGATTTCACTCTGATGGTGCAGAATGGACATCTGTCTCTCTATGGAGGTGCTGTGTCAGTCCCAGCCCTTTTCTCTTTTTGGAGACTCTCCCATTGGGTGTAGCTGGGAGGGGCAGACCCTCACTATTGCCTGCCCCTTTGTAGCCTGAGCGCAGACACACGCTCGAGCTGGCTTGGCCAACTGGACACTGCTGCCTGTGCCACGAGTGGGAGAATTCATTCAGGGTGACAGCAGTGACCAGCTGGACAGATTGGCCAATTTCCACGCTAGGTCCCTTAGTTGTTGTCAATTCCAAGAGCCTCCAGCAGCCTTCCGATAGAATGGACAGATAGAGGCAGTTTCTCCAGTAGGCAACCAGGAAGCTTGTCTGACACATTAAGGTTTCCTTTAAAAAATATGTTTATAGGGGCTTAAAAGCAAGCGAGTGAGTTTAATTTACAGCTTGCATTTCTAGGCACTTGCTATGGGCCGGACATAGTTCTAAGGGTTTTACAATTTGCTGGCTTAATAGTCACATAAACCCAAAGAGGTAAACTGAACGTTATTTCCATTTTGCAGAAGAGGAAAGTGAGGCACACCGCTAGTAAGAGGCAGAGCTGGGATTCACACTCAGGCAGCCTGCGCCCCACTTGCTCCATCTTCAAAGTGGGAGTGTTTGATGAAAACAGTGGCTCGCAAACTACAAGTCCATCCCGGGCCCTCTGAGGATGCCTCAGGTGAGGGTGAAGGCAAAGGCGGGCAACCCAGGCTGTTGCCCCCACTGTCTACCGCCGACCTTAACGCCAGCCAAAGATGACCATTTCTCCTTGGCACTTATTACTGTCTAACACCCCCCACATTTTTTTTTCATGGATCTGATATCTACCAGGCTATACCACCTCTGTGAACACGGTGGGCAAAAAGCCCCCAACTACGCAGACAGCACACACCCAGCTGATGTCTGGGAGCCGCTGGACTCCTCCCGTCCCTGTCCCTCTGGCCCCACAATCCCTATGGCTTTGCCACCAGCCCTTGCAGAGGGACAGCTCTGGGGTACCACAACCCCTCTCGCCTGTGTCAGTCTTAAGCAACCTTCTGGTTAAGAGAAGAATAATTCTCCCACTGTGGTTCTCCACCCTCTCCAAAGAGATGGCTTCTCCTCTTTAAAGGGACATTGGGAGGAGGGTTTAGGGAGGAGGGACAATCCCTTCTGGAGCACTGGGGCTGAAACTATTTCCAGAAAAGTCCCCGACGCCTCCCAGACTCCTGTCTCACCTAAGCCTCCATGCCCGTGGGTGTCTATGCTGCCACCCGAGCGCTGGCTGCCCACACAGCCCCCCATCCGCCGTCCTTGGGCTCCCACTCCACTCCACAGGGGCTGCTCCTGCGGGGAGCAGGCGCTCCGCTCCTCCGTCTGCTGAGACCGCTGACGTGGGGTCAGCCCACCTGAAAATTGCTCTCCCTGGGTCCAGACGAAACAGCTGGGCATTGATGGAGTTTGCAGAGAAATTAATCAGCGCTGACTGGCAGCAGTGCCAGGCGCTGCCTGGGACCAATCCATCCTAATGAATCCCGGTTTCCCATCTTAATGGCTCCTGACAAGACTAATTTACTCATGTAGGTGATTAGCATGGCATTATCACCTTAATTGTGGCTCAAGATGCTTTCGGGGTGCTGGGAGTTCTGCCTGGGGAAGTCAGCTCCACTCGTACCAACCCCAGTGACAAAAGGAAGGACAGGGAGCCCAGGGAAGGAGACCCAGCAGGACATCTGACATCCATTCACCCATCCACTTCTCCACCCACTCACCCATCAAGCATCTGCTGAGGCCCCGTTTGTGCCGGCCACCATGCTTGACACAGAGATGGAGGCCCAGCTTGTTCCACTGTCAAATGCAGATCACGCCACCTCTCCAGGACGGTCACTGCGAAGTCTAACAGGAGGCCATGCACTTGAAGTGCCTAATAGAGGCCCAGGCAGGAGACACCATAGCTCACATTAGCACTCCACAGTCTAGTATAATACAGAGACACTAAAATCATTGTTAATTATAATGTCAATATTAATAAGATTAATAAGTAAAAATTAATAGTCCAATGGGGAGTTCCATACAAACAGCCAGGCTAGAGCATGCTGAAAGCTCACAGATGCAGACAACGCCGGCAGAAGGGCAGGCTGGGGAGGCTTCGGAAGCCTCTTGACATAAGGGACATCTGAGCTGCAGCTTGAAAGAGGAGCAGGACTTTGCCGGGCAGGGAAGGGAAAGGGCACCCCTGGTCAAGGGAACAGCATGGGTGAGGGCACCGCAGTGTGAGGTGTCGGTGCTAGGGGGCAGGGTGTCTGTGGAGAGTGGAGGCCACTCGCTGAGATCAAGAGCTCCATTTCTTCCTGCAGGCACCTGGGAGGCTTCTGGCTGCGGGTGGTTACCACTGTGGCAGGAACTCTGCCCCCCACCCAGGGAACAGGGTATGAAGGTGGTGGCCAAGGTCTAGGGCCTCGATGCCCTCCAGGATCCCTTCTACACCTGCTTGGTCAACTCGGTGTCTCCAAGCCAGGCTTCACACTGCCACTTCTGTGTTCCTCCCCCAGGGCCAGCTATAGCTCAGGGCCCCAAGGGTCCCCAGCAAATATACCACATACAGCTCAGATGGGCAGCTGGGATGATAAAAACAGGACGCCTGGCACAGTGAGGGCCTTGCTGTTCACAAGCACGGGCACGTACAGTGTCCGTTGCCATCTGCAGGAAAGTGCTCTCCTGGGCCCACTCCCTGGGCAGCCATCCCCATCGCTACCAACACCTCGCTCCCAACAAGCCCTGAGGAGGGAGCGCCTGGCCTGAGGCTCCAGGAGGGATGGTAGGTGGGGCATGGGGCCAGCTCCCCGCCCCCTGGTCCTTCCTTGGAATATTCCCCTACATGCTCACCAAGTCCAGACATGCACCCCTTCCCTAAGTTCTGGGCACACACCAGGAGCAGGGCTGGGCCCTGGGGACACAGTGATGGCTAGGCCACAGGGAAGCAGTCACAGGCCAAGAGGGGAGACAGAAGAGCAACTGAATAACAGCAGCATCTCCATGGGGCCAAGAGAGAGGATGGCCGGGCCCCAGAAAAAGCAAAGGGAGTAGCACTTAACCCCAAGTGAGGAGACCCAGGGCGGTGGCATCTGAAAGAACCTGGTAAGTGCGGGCTCATAATGTTCCAGACAGCAGGAACAGCAACTGCGAAGGCCATGAAGTGGGAACTTACCTTTCACGCTTAGGGAACTAGAGGGAGATCAGCGCAGATGAAGCAGAGCTGGCCAGGGGGACAGTGGGGTGGGGGCGACAACTGACAGGTGGCAGGTGTTGAGCTGCTAACAGCCTGGATGCCATTGAAGAACAGGGGCTTTTACTCCGTATGGGAGGGAGGGACTTGAGCAGCCTTGGAGCAGGCTCTGCCTCAGGCTGGACAGGGCCATCCACGGCTAGGAGGGAAAAGACTGCAGCGCAGGTGACGGCAGAGTCAGGGAGAACACTGAGACGTGAGGAAGCTGCTGGGGTAACTGGGCTTGGACCTCGGTGATGAGAGTGGAAAGGCCAAGGGGTGAGAAGATTCTCAGATGATTTTGGAGACAGAGCCAACAGGATGTCCTGAGGGATGGGAGGAAAGGGGAGGGAGAAAGAGAGGCACAGGGATGAGTCCCAGCTTTTGGCCGGGGGCAACTGGCAGGATGGAGCAGCAGCTGAGATGGGGAAGGCTGCCAGTGAGGCAGGTGTTTGGGGGAGGTCAGGAGTCCAGCCTTGGACAAGCAGAGGATGAAGATGTCCCTTCAGACATCAAGCAGGAATGTTGAGCAGAAAGGTGACTACGGGAGTCTGGAGTCTTTCCTGCGGAGTGGTCCAGGCAGAAAATATAAAGCTAGAAGTTGTCAGTATATAGGTAGTGTCCAAGCCAGGAGGCTAGATGGGACCACCACAGGAATAAGAATGAGGAGAGGAAAGACAAGAGCTGAGCCCTGGGGCCCTCCGGTGCTAAGAGGTGTGGGAGGAACCAGCAGACAGGCTGGGAAGTGGAGGGTGGTGTCCTGGAGAGAAAAAGATCAACCAATGGAAGGTCGAAAGGTCTGGTAAGAAACAATGGGATTTAGCAACACAGAGGTCGTTGGTGATCTTGACATCATCAAGGCTGGTGGGGCATTTGAAGTAGTTTTAGGGCCAGGTGCGGTGGCTCACACCTGTAATCCTCACACTTTGGGAGGCTGAGGTGGGTGGATCACCCGAGGTAAAAACCTGTCTCTACTAAAAATATGAAAAATTAGCTGGGTGTGGTGGCACACGCCTATAATCCCAGCTACTGGAGAGGCTGAAGCAGGAGAATCGCTGGAACCTGGGAGGCGGAGGCTGCAGTGAGCCGGGATTGCACCACTGCACTCCAGCCTGGCGACAGAGCAAGACTCCGTCTCAAAAAAAAAAAAAAAAAAAAAAAAAAAGAAGTAGATTCAGGAAGTAAGTGGGAGATGGCACCCCTGCAGCACCTGTCCCTCATGCTAAAGGCGTCCTCTGGCCATTCAGGGCTGATAGCCAGGGCCAAGGTGTGGGTGAGGCCAACCAGCCTGACCAGGGACTGAGCTGCTGATATGCCCTTGCGCCACGCCACCCATTCCAGGCTCTGCTGCCAACAACTGATATTCACATGTGGAGCAAGACATGCAGGGACGCAGGCATATCTGAGGAAGGAGGACAATGTGAACAGGCCAGGAGAAGGCAGCACTAGTTAATGACTTCATCTGGCTTCTGTCTTCTCCGGCTGGTAGACGGTGTTCAAAAAGAACATTACTTGGAGGGAATTGGAGCCTGAGATAGGTGAGGAGATAGCAATGGACACACAGCCCCTGCAAGGGATTTCAGATGGCCGTGCTGTGCCTCCCATTCTGCTCCCGGACCACTGGACCCTGCTAGAACGAAGGCAACAGCATACACAACAAGAAGACTCAGAAAGTTGAGGGTGGATAAAAGTCTCAATCTCTAGCTCAGGAGAGCACATTCACAGAAGCCACATATAGGTAGACCTTGTACCTCAACTCTACCTCTGATTCTAAAAAGGAATTTTTAAAATGAATTAATGCATAAAAACACTTAGGACACTGCCTTGAATAGTCAATAAATGCTGTTGTTATAATAATTTGTATTATATGTATAGTATGTCATATATGTTATCATTTTTAATTTATAAGGCTCCAGCAATCAGAATTAAACCCGATGGGTCATTCCAGGGAGGCAGGCTTCCTGTTAATCTTGGGAAGCATTTTATTTTTTTTTTTTTGAGATGGAGTCTTGCTCTGTTGCCCAGGCTAGAGTGCAGTGGCGCGATCTTGGCTCACTGCAACCTCCGCCTCCCGGGTACAAATAATTCTCTTGCCTCAGCCTCCCGAGTACCTGGGATTACAGGCATGCGCCACTATGCCTGGCTAATTTTCTATATTTTTAGTAGAGACGGGGTTTCACTATGTTGGCCAGGCTGGTCTCAAACTCCTGACCTCATGATCCACCCGTTTCAGCCTCCCAAAGTGCTGGGATTATAGGCCTGGGCCACCTCGCCCAGCCAGAAGCATTTTTTTATTCTCAGAACCATCCCACAGCACAGAGTGAGCTGCCTTGCAGGCCTATGAGCTGACCATCACTGGGTGTCTAAGGAGAAGCCAGGTAATGCGGCCTCGAGCTGGAAGTTTGATCTGCCCACAACTCTGACCTCTGATGAGCCAACACGTTCAGCCTGGCTTGGGCTCTGCCTCTTGCCACTGGCACTGAGCAGCACCCAGGACCCAGCTGGTCTGTGTGTATGTCCACCCTGACAGCCCAACCTGCCATCCCTGGGCCACACAGGGCTCTCCCTTTAGTAATGACAACACATTCCTGGGTTGGAAGCTTTGGAGGCGGTGGTGTTGCATGTAAACTTCCCAACAATCCAGTGAGGGGGCTACCCCATCCCCATTTTGGAGGCTGGAATCCTGAGTCAAAGAGTGAATGGTTCGTGAGAGCCAAGCCTCAAAGGCAAGTCTCTAGACCACCCAACTCCCCATGGCAGGCAAAAGGCCAGTTCCCTGGACAAGCTATTTCAACCTCCCCGTCTCCCTGGCCTGCTGGTGGGAGGCCTGAACCCATGGAGCCCACCATGTCCATTTGAGTTCACACCCACTGCCAGCACCCAGCGGAGGGCTCCAGGCTGGTCACCTCCAAGGGCCTACAAACAACAGAGGCCAGCCAGGCTGCCCAAACCAGAGTCTACGAGGCTCGTCTTTCCAATGCCCTCTGTCGAAATGAGGAGACAGAGGCCCAGAGAGGTACAGTGCTGTGCCCAGGGTCACACAGCGAGAAACAGATGTTGGGCTCCTGACTTTCAGGTGAAAGCTGTGCTGCTCCCATCCTGATGCAAAAGGAAGGGAAAAGGCTGGAAGGGGGCTGAGCCAGCTCAGCACCCACCCCCTGCCTAGAGAGATAAGCACAGCTATCTTCCAGCTCACTGTGCCCACACTCAATCCTATGGCATCCTGGAGTCAGGGATCAATCCCCATGGCACTAGACAGCCACCCCACTGTGATTGCCAAGTGCCGTCTCTACAGGGCTTGAGGCCTGGGAGCTGCTTCCGGCGGCCGATCGATGCTGGTGTTTGCAAAAGACCTCAGGAGCCAGAGTTGAAGGCAGCAGGAGAAGGGCCTGCTGGAGAGCTAGCCACATGAGCATCCAGCCCAGGCTTGTCACCATCAGCACAGGCCACACAATGCCCACCCTTCCCCAACCCATCCCAACACATAGGCCTCTGAGGACCCCACGCTCAGGACCTGGCAGGCAGGTCACAGATCGGGGGACAGAGCAGGGACCACTCACTTGAGAGGGGCAGGGTGGGTCAGTTAGTGACTGGCCACACCTCTGCTCAGTGGCCCACCTGCCCCAAAGATCCCTCCGCCACAAAGGGATCTCCCAGAGGATGAGATTTAAATGGACACGAATGATGATAAACACTGCTAACAGTGCATCCATCTGCCTACACACATGCGCTGTGTGCCCGCCATGCTGGCTCCATGCCAGCCCCACCCCAGGACTAGGTGGAGAGAGGAGCCACCGGTGAATTCCATTCAAAGAACACAGGTGTGTTACAAGTCCAGTCACCCACAAATATCCCCCAAGCCAATCCAGAGGGGAGCAAACAGCTCAGCAGAGTCCCCAAGGGAAGTGGGTATGCTCTCTACCCCAAGAAGGGGGTTATGCCTGTGAGAGGGCATTCTAAACACACAGGAACCTTCTTCCTGGGGGACCCTTCAAACACCCAGATCCCCTAACCCTAACTCCAAATCTAGCCTTACAACACTGATCTGACACCAAAGGAGTAGCAGGTTTCCACAGAGGGCCCCTCACAGGCCACGGGAACAAAGCGCTACTGGGCCCTGGGGACAATCCCCACAACAAACAGCCAGACACACACACCTGCTGTGCCCAGCCCCCACTGGAAAAAAGCCTCCACCAGGAAGAGTGAAAGGCGCTGCTCACAGGCCCCCACTGACAGCAGGGGAGAGTCTGGGCCGTGTAAGGCACCCCACTTTAGCAAAGATCGTTGAAGAATTATGCATCCACTCTACTGCACACCTACACTGAGTTTTATATGAAAGAGTGTGTACATGACCTATAAGGCAAGCATCTCAATACCCCGCCCCACTCCGAGCCATCCTGCCTCATTTTCAAGTTCAAGTGATGCTCCATAAAGATGCACCATGCTGACCCCTAATGCACTCAGCCTCCGGCACATAGCACTGCCTTTGCACATGTAGAGCAGGCAGACCTGAGAGTAAGAAGCCTCGGATGACAGGCACTTTCCCTAAAGGGACACCAGCGAGAATGACAGGACAGAGGAGGACTGTTGGTGGAGGCGGGTGGGCCCTTTTCAGGTGCTGCTGCTTGGCTGCCCGCTCACCGGCCAGGCGCCTTCCCATCAGCGCAGCTACAAGACACTTCCTGCAATTCGGCCTCACTTTCCTGAGAAGCTTCTGGGTTCTAAGAGCTGAGCTAGGACCACGGGGCCACAGATGTAGGAGGCAGGCCGTTAGTTGGGGGCCAGACACCGGGACAGGCCTGAGTGATGGGGCGACAGGCTGAGCACCAAGATGTTCATAATCACCCCCTAAATAGCTTATGTTTTTTCTAATTCCCAAACCAGGCAGACTCAATGCAGAAAACTTAGTAATCACAGAAAGTCTCAAAGGCCACAAAACAAACTCTGCAACAGCTGCCATCTTCAAATATTCACAAGGGCTTCTTCAAGTGCAAGAGGAATACACACTACTGCCAGAAGTGGGAGTGGAGCATCTGAGGCTCAATGTGATAAACCCTTTGACATTCACAGATCCCCTCTGTGGGACTGAGTGCCCGGTTCCTGGAGGCATCCTGACAGGGGCCTCTCTGAACACCATGAAAGAGATTCCAAAATCATGTAGAAGATGGCCTCCACCTGTATGATCCCCTTCACTTGTGGGAAGGGATTGCACCCCAGGCCACCCGCATGCCCACCAGCCCGTATCCCCACTCACCCACAGGCGTGTCCTCGCTGATCAGCAGGTATGTATCAAAGAAGTGATTGGTAAAGAAGGGCAGCCGGTTCACCTGGCCTGGAAGTCAGAGGACAAGAGCGTCAGCCAAGCATCCCCCGTCAGCTTTACACATCTATAAGGTGGCACAGAGTGAGGGTTGCAGTGGGTACTGAACTTTGGTCCATGGTCAACTTCCCAGGATCCTGGAAGTCACTATCCTGCCTCAAGGCAAGTGGGAAACAATGCCAGTAGGTCGGCAGGCAGCTGTCAGGTGTGTGGCCATCAAGGCCGCCTGCCACATGTGCCTGCTGAGCATGGCCCGTGAGACGGGCTTCATGGGCAAAGGTCAGGATTTAGAAGCCTCTGTTTGAAAAGAATTAGTGTAAAATAGCTCGTTGATCTTTTACATCGATTATATATTGAAATGATATTATTTTGGATATATGATTAAATAAATGATTAAAATGAATGTCACCTGTTTCTTTCTACTTTTCTGATGAATTTGTTTTGAGAGAGTCTCACTCTGTTGCCCAGGCTGAAGAGCAGCAGTGTGATCACGGCTCACTGAAGGCCTGACCGTGCAGGCTAAAGCAATTTTCCCACCTCAGCCTCCCAACCAGCTGGGACCACAGGCATGTGCCATGCCAGGCTAATTTTTAAATTTTTCTATAGATGGGGGTTCTTACTATGTTGCCCAGGCTATTTTCTAACTCCTGGGCTCAAACAGTCCTCCTGCCTCCTAAAGTGCTGGGATGACAGGCGTGAGCCCCTCCACCTGGTCTCTTTTTACTTTTCTATTGTGGCTCCTAGAAGATTTAAAGTCACATGCGGCTTGCATTGTCTTTCTATTGGGCAGCGTGGCTCTAGCAGAATATGAGCTCTGCAAGGATAGGGCTTGGTGAACAGCTGGAATCCTGGTGCCCAGAACAAGGCCTGGCACTTAGACAACCCACAAGATGATCTGGTGTGTGAAGGAATGGCCAGCTGATCCCACAGAAGAGTAACAATGAGGATAACAGCTGCCATCACAGGAACCCCTTCTCTGTACCAGCTACTTAAACCACCTCACTCAATCCTGATGGCAAGGCAAGTGCTATCACATCCTCATTTTACTGGAGAAAATGAGAACTCCAGGGGATACGTAACATGACTTGCTTACACAGCTGGCAAGTGGCAGTGGCTATCCAAGAACCCAGACCTCAAAGCTTGTGCTGTTAACCATGTGCTGCTCTGTGATGGCTTTGGAGGGGGCTGGGTCTGAAGGGGGTCAGTGTGATACCCACATGGGCTGGGGAGCTTAGCACCTATGAGGAGCCCCTACACAAACCCTCCCTGACGCTGACTCCACCTGTCCCCCAGGCTTCTCCTAGGGGCCTTCAGTAGGCAAGTGAGGGCACTTCTCCTTGGTCCCTCCCAACCAGAAAGCAGCTGGTCTAGCTGGAAGTGGAACTGTCATTGTGCAGCACTTGCCAACAGGGGCACCTGCTCAGCCTTCCAGGGGCCCTGAACGTGGGCATGTGGGGCAGCTCTCCCTTCCTTTCTGCTGACCCTTGGCTCCCTCAGAGCATGTGCCAGGCTCCCCGAGGGTGAGAAGGCTGGCATCCTGCTGTGGCACGTCCTCCTCCTCCAGCCCAGGATGCCTCCTAGTTGGGACCAGGCAGAGCTGGGAGACTCTGGCCTCTTTCCCTCCTTCCCACTTCAATCTGCACAGGCAGCCGGGCTGAGGCCATTTCTAGTCCCTCATTCTGGCCTCTCTCACTTCCTGGCCAGGACTGCTGGCCCTTCTGCTTTCATTTGCCAAATTCCCATTCATCCTTCAAATCTCATTTCCGATAGCCCTTCTTCCAGGAAGCCCTCTCTGACCACCCCAAATACTCACATGCCCTCACATACAAACCTCCCCACTTTCACGTCAGGAGCGCAACAGCCTCAGAAAAAGGCGGTTGTCAAGGGCGTCGCCTTTTTTAAGACCTCCCAGTGCCTCTTTCTAGCCACATAATTGTCCCATGTCTCAGTTTACCCATGTGTAAAATAGCCATACTAATTGGACTTCATGGCTAACCTGAGGATTAAATGAGATTACATACATAAAGTGCTTAGCACTGTGCCACTGGCACACAGCAAGCACTCCATAAATGGTAGCCAGTATTAACATTGATATTCATAAAGGTGCTGCCCTCGCAGCCAACAGGAAGGCTTTTGATCCCTGCTGGGGGCCTCGGGCTCTGGATACAGGAGAGCAGGACGCGGCCCAGCTGAGGTAGACGAGCGAGTGCCCAGAGAATTCAATAGCTGGTTTGGGCTGGTGAGGCTAGGAAACCAGTGAGGAAAAAAAATCACCTGCAGTGGCATCGTTCATTCTTCAATTTTACCTTACAGGACCTGCCAATCATCAGTGGCTGGGAGCTCTGCACAGGCAGCTAGGCAGACTCGGGGATGTGGGTCGCCTGTCACATACTAAGCAGGATCCGTGTTCCCAGAGCAGGCCCACCACGGGCGGGGCAGACAGGTAACTTATTCTCAAAACCACTGTGAAAGCGTGGCAGCTGTGTGCTCAGGATCTTTGGGGCCTCCAGCGAAGTGGGAATGTAAGTGGATGCAGAAGGGGATGGGGAGGGGTGATTTCTTGGGGGTAAGAAGAACCCCAGCTTCCCAAGTGCTGAACCCCTCTGTCTGTCCCAGGCCCCACACAGCCCACCCCAAGGTGGGTCTGTGGCTTGTGAGCGCTGCCCTGAGCCCTCTCCCACCCTCTCCCACCCTCCCCAACACCCCCACTGCCATTCCCCAACTGGAGCCTGCAAGGCAAACCAGGCAGGCCTGTGCCCACTTCACTTAGTTCCAGTACCCTAAGGGGCCTGCGAGGAGAGGGGAGGGAAGGGGGCAGAGAGGGCACAGCGTTCCAGCTGCCTGCTGAACAACAGGGATTTCCACACACAGGGGGAAACAGAGGCTGGGCAGAGGCATGGAGGTGCCATCCAGGGTACCTGATCTGGGACTGAAGGGACATCTGTGTGCTCATATGGGGAAAGTCCCCACCGGATCAGGGCGGCAAGGAAGCATAAACTTCACTGTGAATTGCAGGACGGGGATTCCTCTGAGGGTCTGAAGAACCCAGGCAAGGGGAGGGCCAAGATTCCAGCCAGGCCAGCCTGAGTCTAAGCCCTGGCCGCCTCTCCAGGCCTCAGGGCGGTGGTGGGGGCAGAAGGCACAGTGGCTCTGCTGAGATCCCTGCTGGAGAGAGCATCAGAGTTCCCCCCCAACCTCCCCTTGACAAGGAAGGCGCAGTGGACAGGGACTGCAGGGATAAATGCAAGCAGTCAGGGACTCTGTGTGCTCTGCCACTGCTGCTGGGGAGATTAGGCAGACCCCTCTCCCTCTGCCCCCAACCACCAGCCCCATTTCCCAGCCTGAGCATGGGGACACAAAGCCCTGCCCTGCCCTCCAGTCCTGCCTCCCAGCCCACAGTGTCCCATGCACCCTGGTCACTGTGGGGGTGGCTGCAGCGTGGCCTACAGGAGCCCCAAGGGACAGGAGCCTGACATGCTGTAGGGTGGGGAAGCCAGGTGGCCCCGAGGTTAGGGGCCTCCCCACCCAGCCCCTGGGGACCGAAGGTGTGACCCAGCAGGATGCTCACTTGCAGGTCGGTCTAGGATGGGGTGGGGTGGGCCTGCCCAAGCCTTTGCTTCCTACCTCCCCAACGAGCCCCTGGATGAGGAAGGAGAATGGCCAGAGCACATTGAAGTCAGAGGGGAGAGGGAGGGAAAAGGGCAGGAGGCTTCAAAGAGAGAAGGCAGGCTGGCAAGGGGTTTTGACATCCCTGAGCCCTACCCAGCTCTGACTACCAGGGAGGGGAAGAGAGATCAGCTGGGGCGACGGGTCAGGTGGAATCAAAGTGGCGATGGCAGTGTGGTCTGGTCTGGGGCACAAGTGAAGGGCTAGGTCAGGGGCAGGTGCCTACAGGGCGGTGTGGGAAGGTGGTTCAGCCACCCACTCCCCTCAGTCCCTAAAGTCAGCCACTGCACCACCATGCCAAAGGAACAGTACTGGCTGCTTCAGACAGGGACCAGGAAGAGGTGACTGTGCCAAGCAATGGCAGACAGCCTATCCTTGGGCGTATGACAAGGCAGGCTCGTCCACATGCAGGCCGACCACACACGCTTTGCCATGGAATTGCTGGGTGACCTTGGGCAACTTGCTTAGCTTCTTGTTTTCTGTGCCCCATTTTGTTCCCCCTAGAGAAAGATCAATGCTGATAATAAAAGAGCCAACACTTACTAAGCACTCAATCTGTGCCAGGCACTATTCTAAGTGCTCGATGTACAGATTCATCCATTTGATCATTTTGACAACACAAGAAGGAAAGTCCTATTATTGTTCCCATTTTAAAGACAAGGAAATTGAAGCACAGCAAAGTTGAGACACTTGCCCAAGAGACCGCTTGGCTGAAGCGGGACTGGAAGCCAGGAGGTCAGCCCAGTGCTTGTCCCCACCCTGAATGCACGAAGCATCCTTCGTCTGGAGAGCTCAAGGGGAGACTGCCGTGAATCACAGAAGAAGGCAGCCGAGGGCTCAGTACCTGCCTTATTTCTACTGATGTAGTTTTTTTTCTTTCCTTTTTTTTCTTCTTTTGAGACAGAGTCTTGCTCTGTCACCCAGGCTGGAGTGCAATGGCGTGATAGCAGCTCACTGCAACCTCCGCCTCCTGGGTTGCAGTGATTCTCGTGCCTCAGCCTCCCTAGTAGCTAGGACTATAAGTGTGTGCTACCACACCTGGCTAATTTTTCTATTTTTGGTAGAGTCGGGGTTTTGCCATGTTGACCAGGCTTGTCTTAAACTCCTGACCTCAGGTGATCCTCCTGCCTCAGCCTCCCTAAGTGCTGGGATTACAGGCGAGAGTCACCATGCCAGGCCAAATGTATTCTTTTTAAGGGATGAAGAAAGTGAATGGAACAGAATGGGGGAAGGGCATGGATCCAGATGGCAGAGTCCCCGGGAAGGCTGAAGAAAGCGTCCTGACTCCCACCGTCCAGCGAACACGGAGGCCAGGGCTGCTCTCAGGCGCCCGATTGAAGCCTCCCACATGAGGCAGGGAGGAGCGGTGGGGGTGACATCCTGACAGAAGCCCCCAAGGAGGACCAGAGGCCCCTGCTTTAATAGCCTTGGACCAGTAGCTTCTCCAGGGTTCAGTGGCTCCCCTATAAGATGTCTGGGAGTTAAGAAAGCGCCTGAGGCTCCCTTCCACTCTGACAGCCTTTGAGACTATGCTGTACTCCTGGGCTGCCTGGATGGGAGTGAGCTCCCCATCACAGCGGGGGATTCCAGTAGGGATCACTCCAAACATGCAGGCAAGGAGAGGGGACCCTCAAGGGACACTCAGGCTGCAGGATGCTAGCAACAGTCCAACAAGCATGAGGCTGCAGCGGCCTCCAGAGACTCCGCCTGGCTCCCTGGATGGGGAGAAGGAGCTGGCCCCCCACAGGAATGTGTTTGCGTGTGTCACCAGGTACACCGTGCCCACAGCTCTTCTCTCGGGATGCCATGGCCCTGAGGGATGCCACGTCAGGCATGCCTGCTCTCCTGGCCTGCCTTCAGTGCAGCCCAGGGCTGCTTTGCTCCCCAACACCTGCTGTCAGGGGCCAAGGGAGAGGCGAATGCCCAGGCCTGTCCTAGCCTCCTCCATGGGCTCTGGAGCTGGCACTCTGAGCTGGCTGCTGCAAGGCCAGGAAAGGAGGGCAGAGGGGAAGGCTCCTGGCTGCCATAGCTTTGCTCAGGCCATGGCCTCCTCAGGATGCCCTTCTTCCTGCTCCCCTAGTTTAAAACTACTTCTTGGTCTTCAAAGTCCAGATCAAATGAGGACCCTTCTGCTGGGTTTCTCCTGTTCCCTGAGGGCCAATTCATCCTTTCTTCCAATGGATGCCCCTGGAGCCACGTATATCCTTCATTACCACTCTATTCACCTGCATTATAGGAAAACCTGCATGTGCCTTTCTCCCCTGCCAGGCTCTGAACTTCTTGAGAATGAGTTATTTCCCCCGTTCCCCCAGAGATGGGTGCAGTAAGTCACACACAGTGCACACAGTAGGTGCTCAGACCACAGCCACAGAACTGAGCAGAGCTGTGGCCAGTCCCTACACCCCAGGAGGAGGACGGTTCACGATCACAGATGCCTCCTTCCCTTCGAGCTCAAGTATTCCTCAAGGCTCCTCCCATTCCCTCCTGTGCCCCAGGCTTTGGGGACAGCTGGTATTTTCAGCCCTATGAGAGCTCCAGAAGGCAACTGAGGCCCAGAGAGGGAAACGTGTGCCTCAGTCACACAGCAAGGCAGCGTCTCCAGAGTCCCAGAGCACAAAGCTGAACCACCGGCCCCAACACCCGCCAGCCTGGCCTTCTGTGCAGAGGCTGGCCCTTGGGGTAGACACAGGGAGGACTGGACTTACCCCAGCATCCGGAGATCAGCACCAAAAGCCAGGCCACATGGCAGCTGGTGGCAACATGGCACCCCATGGCTCCTGGGAACACAAAGAAGGAAAAGAGGGTGAGAAGCCTCTTGGGGGACATGGGGTCTGCTCCTCAGCCCCTCCCACCTCTGCAGCTCCAGAGAGAAATGGGGCTGGGAAGGAAGGGGAAGGAATCAACTCAGATGGAGGGTGGGGGAGCACATGGGAAAAAAGACAGGGTCTGCATCATTTAGTTTTAACATAGTTCAATCCTGAGTATAGCACAGTAACCTGCAAGTCACTGGGTGGGGCTGGGGCCAATCAGGCTCTCTTCACCCTCACTGGGGCTGGCTGTCCTTTGAGGGGACTCTGGGCAAAGAGTGACATATTGTAGGCTCAGTGGATGGAGGGAGGGGCTGCTGCCTTCAGCTTCCAGGACCATATCCCCCAAGAGTGACAGAGCCTGGTTATCCTGGGGACAGCATTGAGGAGCTGGGCACTGACCAGGAAGACAGGGGTCTAACAGTGGCCTTGGCAAGTCCATCAAGCCCAAGCCCACCACCAGCACCCAATGAGCATATCTCTTCCTGTTTGTTTTTTAATATTCACCATATTATCCCATAACCTTGGATATGAAGGGATGCAGCAGGCCATGGTGTCCAAAGAGGCACAGAGAGGAGAGGTGACCTGCCCAGGGCTCCACAGCAAGTCTGTGGAGACTAAAGCTGGATTTTGAAGGGCTCAGAGCTAAGCTCTAGCGAGATCTGGGGTTCAGCTGACAGAGGTTCTGCAAGACCCAATCCTATTTCTAAGGGTTGCTAGGAGGGTAGACAGCTCTCTCCCACCATGGCAGCAGCCCCTGCTCTCGTCCCATTCCATCAGGGCCCCGGTCCTCCAGCAGCTCAGGAGCAGGCCTCCCTGGAGCCCAGCAGTAAAACCAGGGGAGCCACACTCACCAACTGGGAATCGTAACCTCCCATGGAACTGTCAGCCCTGGTAGTACAGGGTCAGACTCCCACACATCACCCTTCGATGTGCACCTACCGTGCATCTGGCCTGGGGGGCATTCATCTCCCTGGCTCACAAAGTAGGCTTAGAGCCATTAGGCAATTTGTTCAGAGACCTCCAACTAGCAAACAGAACCAGCATCAAGCCCCAAGCTGGGGTAATACCTCCCTTATCAGTAAGTGACCAGGAAAGACTCAGGGCAGTGAATGGAGCTGGAGGAAGGGATTTTTGGAGAGACTTCCACATCCCTGCCAAGATATAGGGGTGAGGGATTAAGAAAGGGCTGAGAGCTCAGACCCCTTAATTCTGGACCTGGAGGGGCCTCAATCCCTCTCAGCCCACGTCCCCAGTGAACAATAAGGTGACCCTACCAGATAGTTCTTGACATACAACACTCCACAGTCCCCTTTTGCTTGCCTTCTAATATTATACTTAAAACACCCTAATTATGATGTATGAAACAGTCATTTGAAGAATAAAAATTTTTTTTTTTTGAGACAGTCTCACTCTGTCACCCAGGCAGGGGTACAGTGGGATGGTCTCGATTCACCGCAACCTCTACCTCCCAGGTTCAAGCAATTGTCCTGCCTCAGTCTCCCGAGAAGCTGGGATTACAGGTGTCAGCCACCACACGCAGCTAATTTTTTTGTATTTTTAGTAGATATGGGGTTTCACCATGTTGGCCAGGCTGGTCTCGAACTCCTGACCTCAGGTGATCCACCCGCCTCAGCCTCCCAAAGTGCTGGGATTACAGGCGTGACCCAACACACCTGAAGAAGAATAGAAGATTCTAAAATGTATTTGAATAATAAAGGGCAACTCATCCCCCTACACATCATATCCCTGCATTTCCACTGCCTTGAGTTTCTGAATATTAACAGCCTATCATGGGGGTTGCGAACTGAAATGCCTACGAAGCCAGCAGGGAATTTAGATGAGGGTGATGCTGCATGGGTGGGGATGATGGCCAGTTGGAGACCACATGCTCTCTGTCCAGAAGTGGCAGCTGCTGATGTGTTTCAGCCAAGAGGGAATGTGGGCCCAGTGTGGCGGAGTTTCTGATTTTTCTCAATGAAAAACTAGAAATCAAGCTTTTCACATGAATTCAATTTTTAAATGTTGGCAAATAACTCAATTTGTAAGGAACACTTTGTGAGCCAAACATGATCGTGCCCAGAGTGGGCAGGCAGGGCCTGGCATGCATCCTACCAGGCCTTTCTCTGCACCCAAAAAAATAATGTTACCATTACACACATGTACGGAGCCATGAGGCTACCGTTTACTTTGAGAATAATGGAGTCTACATAAAAGCAACGTGCTTTTTGCACATTATGAAATTCCACAGACAGCACCCCAGGCCAACATTGCTTAGAATTACCTCTTTCTTTTTTAAGAGATAATAATAGCTCATGGTATGGATGTTCCGTAATGGAGATTTCATCCCTTACCGATGGGCATTTGGATGTTTCCAGGTTCCCGCCCCCATGAGCAATGCTACCACGCACATCTCCCTGCATGTAACTGTGCTGGGATTTGGCTCTTCAATTTGGTTCTCCAACAGTGGGAGTGCTGGGTCAATCAGATGCAACCTAGAGTGTGTATGTGAACTTTTACTAGACGCCGCCATATTATCTTCTGGAAAAGGCTGTGGCAATTTGCAGTCCCTCCAGCGGTAGATGAGAGGGCCTATGTGCCCACCTGGAAGTGATCTCTCTTTTAAATGGCTGCCAATCACACACATGAAAAATGGTAGAGCCCTGCTACTTTAATTTGCATTTCCCTAACTACTAGCGAGGTTGAGCAAGATGCCTTTCTCTAAACGTTCAAACCACTTTCCATCTGTTATCTTGCATTCCCCTATCATATCCTGCAAAGAAGCTAACCAGCACCGCCAACATTATCCCTGATTTACAAGTGGAGAAACCGAGGCACTGGGCAATTAAGTGACGATCTGACATCTCACAGTGAGTGTCTTCTACAGAAAAAACTCCAGCCCTCTGCCATTCCAAACCAGATGTTACAAGAATTAAACAACATCTGCCAAGAACATCATCCACAAATAGTTGGGGAGAGTGCACCATTCCACGGGGTGCTGCAGGAAGTTTGCAGTGAAAGGAAGGAAGGAAGAAAATGAACACTTGTTAGGCAATCCCACAGGCCAAGGATTTTCACAGGGATTATATTTACTCAATCTTCCAAAATATCTCTATGAAGTAGGTCTTCTTGTTCCCATTTTACAGACAAGGACATTGAGGCTCAGAGAGGTCACTCTAGGACTGACCAGGTCGTCCTGAGTCCGAATCTCCTGCTATTTCCATCACACCGTGCTGCTGCTCCTGTTTCCGGACTGTGTAAAAGGGGAAGGCATGGCCCCTTCCTCATGGAGCACAATACGCACCACACAAAACACACAGGATGAATGTCTGCCAGGACGTGAGCGCCTGCACACAACGCACATGCGTACATAATACCCTTCGCTTTCCACAGTGTGGCTCAGGCTCCAACACTGTCGGGCACACCGGGCCCCCAACCTCTCTCCTTAAGTGCTTGTTCTTTCCCCATCAGAGGCCATCAGACTGCCTCAGTGCCCTGATCCATCAGTCAAGGGTGGATGCACATAGCCATAACTCTGCAGGATTGGCAGAGACTACCTCCAGAGTATTCAGAAGCAAAGATCATCTAAGCTCTATCCTCCCCATAGAGTCAGGTGGCACCGACACTAGGTCAAGGTGGCACAGGCTCCACAGGGTAAAGCAAAGCAGCCAGACCTGAAGGGCTCCACCCTGCTGCTGGGTTTTCCCTGAGGTCCCAGATCTTGTTATTCCTCTGGCTCCTCTGGCTATAGGAGGAAAGCAAGGCCCAGACAGAGCAGATGCTGATGACAATGGAAAGAGACAGACCCCTAAGCCCTGACCTTCAGCCTTGGTGTGGTGAGGGACGCTGCTTTGCCGGCTGGCATTCCTCAGTACTGGAGCTGCGGCAAGCAGCATGGGTCCCCAGGGAAAGCCTGACCTCACCCTGATCTGTACAATAGCTGTTCTCCCAGCCTCCTAGCCTCCTCCCCTCCCATTCAGCACAGCCAAGTAGCCTCCTCCACCATATGAGGCTGCTCACCCTCAGGATGGGGCCTGAGCTCCCACCAACCCTCACATCTCCCCACTGGATCAGGAAACACAGACACACCTTTCTGTGCTGGGCTTCCTGCTTGGACCTGGGATAGGTGCCAGAGATCTGCTCCAGAGGTACGGACAGGGCCACAGCCAGCTGCTCCCAAATCTCCCAAGTGCTGCTTAGAGCCCCCCTGCCAAGGAGACACATGGCCAGGCCCCAGAACCCTCAGACTCCAATTCCCAACATCCTTCTTCATGCCAAACTTTGTGCCGGGCACAGTGGGGGAACATAGTGTCATGAGAACACACGGCCATGACTGGAAACATGTGCTGGTGTCAAATGAGTGAAAACAGACTATCACTGCCCAGGGCCACCAGAAGAGAGAAAATCCCAGGGCTCCCAGCCTTCAGGGCTCAATCTACACAGACGTCAGATTCATAATTCTAACATTTACTGAGTCTATGTTATATGCCAGTCATTGTGATAGACAATGTACTCTACATGCTGGGGCTCAGAGAGGCTGAACAACTTGCTGAAAGTCACACAGCTAACAAGTGTCAAGTCTTGATTTGAATTCCATTCTGATGGCCAGGCTCCCAGCCTCAGCTCCAATCTTTGTGGAGCTCAGATATGTGACCCAGGGGAGGGCCCTGCTGATAAACCTGATAGGAAGACCCTGGGCAAGACCCTGGCATCTGGTCAGAGAGCCCGGTGAGAATTCCAGCATGTTCACAGCCAAGGTATGCAGCAGGAGGCAAGCTACATATGCCAGGAAGAAGGCAATGGCTAGGGTGGTGGGTGGACTCCTGTTTCATCTGCCCTCCCAGACTGTTGGCATCTCACACGCATTGCCCCTAGAACCAGTAGCAATAGGAGAACGCATGCACCATCAGGGGTGAGCAGGACTCCCACCTCCTCACCTGCCACTGCCTCCATCCACTACCTGCCCCTCAAGGCTGACACCTTTGTCCCTGGCAGAAACTGACTACCCATTTCTCAGATTTAGGGCAGCAGCCCTGCCCACATTAACCACCTTCTCCTGTCATCGCCCAGGAAGATCTGCTGCTTAGACCAGCTCTGGGCTGAGGGCTGGCTGGGGAGGCTCTGAGAGGTGGTTCAGTGACAGCATCCACGGAGTCACCCACGTAGGAATCACCCCCCACCCCAACAAGTCAAATCAACATCTCAGCTTAGACCACAGAGAGCCACTGAGCTGCAAGGAGAGGCTTCAGGCAGCTGGGGATCCAGCCGGGTCTGGCTACACTGCACACGTCTGCCTTGACATGCCCTACTGTGTGCTAGGCACTGTGCTAGAGCTTAGGGATACAGAAGGGAACAAGGCAAAGCCGGCACCTTGGGGGAGCTGAGACTGCCTGGGGGAGACCAACCCCAACAGAGCAGATGGGTGAGTCATCCAGAGTGCCGGGAGCCAGGTGCTCTGGGAAAGGAGGGGCAGCACAAGAACCAGCAGAGGATCACTGGGGAGGTGACGCATGAGCACACACTCGCAGAAGGAGAGTGGGCCATGCGGGCATCTGGGAGGAATGCCTTCCAGCTGTGGGAGCAGCCTGTGCAAAGGCTCTGAGGCAAGAGCATGCCTAGTGTGCTTGAGGAGCGGGAGGAGGCCAGTGTGGCTGCAAGGGGTGCACAGTGGGAAGAGTGGCAGGAGATGAGGGCACAGAGAGATCAGAGTCCATCATGGACACTTTGTAGGCCACTGATTGTGAGTCAACCCATGATATGAATAACCAGTTTTCAAGGAGCACCCTGGCCGCTGTGATGAGGACACACGAGGCGGCAAGGGCAGGAATGGCTAGACTGCAGGGATGCAGGCAGAGATGATGGGCTCCGGCTGGGGACTGGGGGCGGCATGAGATCTGGCAGATTCTGGGCATATTTCAAGGTAAAGTTGAGAGGGTTTCCTGCTGGTGGGGATGTGGCTCTGCAAGAATGAATTGAGCCCAAGCACCTGGGAGGATGGCATGGCCATTAGCTAAGACACGAGAGCTGGCTGGGGGACAAGATTGGAAGTTCATTTGAGACATGGCGAGTCTGGCATGGCTGTTGACAACCAAATAGCAACAGTGGGTCAGCAGCTGGACATGCTCAGCCAAGGTTCAGGCCAGGCTGGAGGGAGAAGCGTGGGAGCCACCAGCAGGAGGTGGTGCTTACCGCCACCAGAGGGGGAAGATCAGCAGGGCCCCCACACCCTGAGCTAATGCAACTGGGCGGGGAACCAATCCATCTTTGAAAATTGTCTGAAGAGCCTGAAAACACATACACCCTATGACCCTGCAATTCCGCCTCCAGAACTTCAGCTGAGGAAATCGCCACCGCTGTACATGAACACCAAGCCACAGGGATGTCCGCTGCTGCATTACTTATGACAGATACCCAACAGGGGAATGGCTCAGTTGTGGGACGTCCCCAGGAAGCAACAGAGGAGTGTGTGGATTCCTAGTGTGAATGCGTGCGGGGGGTGTGTGCATACAGCACCTGTGGGGCAGAAGCCAGGGGGTCGTCTGAGTGGTGAGGTTATGGGAAAGTTTATTTTCCTCTACCTGCTTTCTGCATTTCGCATACCTTCTATAATAAGCATTCAATGTGTTGGCGATCAGTGGCCTCACTGATGTCCCTACCAAAATCTTGCCATAGCCTGTGAGCACATGGACAGCCCTGATTAGAAGTTCTCTCCTGCCCTCTCCTGACCTCCCTGAAGCCCAGAATCTCAGGTACAAACACCAGGGGAGACTCTGGGAGCTGGGCGCATCCTCGGCAGTCCTCTGGCCAGCACCCCTTCCTGGACGGCTACCAGACGTTTCTACAGATATGGAGCTCCTTTCATCCTGGGCAATGGGTCCCAGCCTGGGAGGCCCTGCCTCTCCATCCCCTGGGTCTTTCCTTGCTAGGCAAGGAAGTCTGATTGGTCTCAACACCAGGAGGGCTCCCTCATGCTCCGCCTGCAGGCAGCCATGAGCAGCAAAATGGGCTAAAACCCAGGCTCGGAGACAAGGCCCAGAGCTGACACTTGGCCCCATACTGAGGGTTCTCCTTTCCCCAGGTGAGGACCAACAGTGTGAAAGAAAAGCTTGTGCCTGAAAGCACTCACACACACACACCACACACACATACACTCACACACACTCACACCACACACACACTCACACACCACACACACTACACACACTCTCACACACCACACACACACCCATACACTCACACACACTCACATCACACACACACTCACACACCACACACACTACACACACTCTCACACACCACACACACACCACACAGACACCACACACCACACACACACTCACACACTCATACACACACACACCACACACTACACACACCGCACACCACACTCACACATACACTGACACACACCACACTCACACTACACACACACACCACACACACACACACTCACACATACCACACACACACACACACACTACACACACACACCGCACACACACACCGCACACACACCGCACACACACCACACACTCTCACAACACACACATTCACTCACACTGCACACACACAGCACACACCACACCACACACACACACACACACTCACACTCATACATTCATCCACACACACACACAGAACTGGGTTCTGCCACCCTCTCCAGGAGATGCATCCACAAAATGTCCCTACCCCACCCCACCACACAACCCTGGAGGGTCCCTCCTATTTGTCCCCACTCCTTTGCCCAGGCTGGAGAAAACCAGATTCCTTGCAAAGCTCCCCATGACCTGTGGGGGTGTCACCAAACACCTCTGAATCCCAGAAAAAAACCTAAGAGGAAGCCCGTTGAAGCCTGGTGTTCTAGACTGGAAAGCCACATTCCGTGTCACTGCTGGAGCAAGGCACACTCCCTCTTCTGGGAAACAGGCAGTTCTGGGCCTAACTCCCGGGGCAGAGCCCGCACTGTGACCATCTCCCATCTCTGCCTGCAGCCAGGTCCGGAGGTACAAGTGCAGAGGGTGTACGGCTGCCTGCCTACAGGCAACGCCTCTCGGCCCAGCAGGCAGGGGGACACGAGAGAACAGAGCAAGGGGAAGGGAAAGGGCAGGAGGGGACATCTGGGCAGCATTTCAGTTTCTCAAGAGTGAGAGATTTTCACAGCAGGGTGCCACGATTTAGTTTGAACTGCTATGAAGTCCCATAAAATCAGATGCACTCAACTTTGAATAGAAATACAGAAATGCGCTGCAGAAATCAAATACAATTTGGGGATTATTCACCACCACTACACAGAGAGGTTTGTGCATGCAAGAAGGCGCCTGCAGACAACACCATTAGGGCTGCTAATGGCCAAGCCCTGTAGGCCACCGATGACCACGCTTCAAAGCCCACACTATCCAGGCCACCGCTGGGGAGGCTGCTGTGATGGAAAGAGGGGACAAGACCACCTCATGGCTATTCTGTTCTTGTGCCCTCCCCTGGATCCCTCCCAGAATCTTCCATGAGGTGGTGACTGGGGTCGGAAGGGAGGGCATGACCTGAGACCCCCAGGGTGGGGAGCCACAGGCATCAGCTTCCCTCACATGAAGCCCAGTGTCTCTGAGTTCCCCTCACCGACTCTTTAAAAAAATCATTCAGCAAAAGATATATCTGATTTTACATTATTCTTTTGAGAAGCAGTGTACAGACATAGGAAATAACTTAACAAAAGGTGTAGAGCAGGAAGTGAGTCTCCTGTCTCCTCACCCCACGCTGCCTTTCCAGAGGCAACCCTTAAGGTCTCATTCCAGAAGTTCTGTATGTTCACATAACGACATAGCACATAGTTCTCTCTCTCTCTCTAAAGAAAATCCGAGTGGTACTCAGGCTAACCGACTCTTAGCTTTTCACATGACCATGTATCCTAAGGACTGTTCCACTTCAGTACGTACTGAGTTGCCTTATTCTTTTTAACAGCTGCAGGGCATCCTTCTATATGGAGGACCAAATTTTTTTTTCTTTCTTTCTTTTTTTGAGACAGAGTTTTGCTCTTGTTGCCGAGGCTAGAATGCAATGGCATGATCTCGGCTCACTACAACCTCAGCCTCCCGGGTTCAAGTGATTCTCCTGCCTTAGCCTCCCGAGTAGCTGGGATTACAGGCATGCGCCACCACACCCGGCTTATTTTGTATTTTTAGTAAAGGCTGGGTTTCTCCATCTTGACCAGCCTCGCCAGGCTGGTCTCAAACTCCTGACCTCAGGTGATCCACCCGCCTCAGCCTCCCCCCGTGCTGGGATTACCGGCATGAGCCACCGCCCCCAGCCTTATGGGGGACCCTACGTTAACCAGGCCTCTGCTGAGGGACATTTAGGCTATTCTTTTGTTTTTTTTTTTCCTGTCCCCCAGGCTGGAGTGCAGTTGTTCAATCTCGGCTCACTGCAACCTCCACCTTCCTGGTTCAAGTAATTTTCCTGCCTCAGCCTCCTGAGTAGCTGGGAGTACAGGCGCCTGCCACTACACCAGGCTAATTTTTTTGTATTTTTAATTGAGCTGGGGTTTCACCATGTTCGTCAGGCTGGTCTCAAATTCCTGACCTCAAATGATCTGCCAGCCTCGGCCTCCCAAAGTGCTGGGATTACAGGCATGAGCCACCGCACCCCACCTAGGCTGTTCTTAATCTTCTGCTTTGACAAAGAAAGCCACAACGAGTATCTTTGTTGCCACATCTATGTGTAGTGGTGCATTTAGAAGTAGGAAATTTTCATATTTTCACAGCCGTTGGCAAATTGCCCTCCAAAGAGGGTGCACCAAGTTATATCCCCGCCCCCAACAACGAGGAAAAAGCCATTTCCCCACACCTTTGCCATCACTGGGCTCTCACTCCTTTTTCAAGCTCCAAAAAGACAACAGAGGCTCCTGAACTTCACATCCCCAACCCCAGCCGGGCACACAGACAAGAACAGAGCGATCAGAGTCAGCTTCCTCCTATCCCCCAGCTCACCTGCAGGGGAGCAGCCTGCAGACCCCAGCCCAGGCCTGGCATGCTGCTGAAACCTGCGCCTACCCCCTCACTAGGGTCACTGCCAGTCACCCACCCTGTGTTCTCCCTGTGCCCTGATCTGGTGGTTCCCTCCACCTGGAGCGCCCCCTGGCTCAACCTTTCACACCCTGCCCTACAGCTCAAATGCCCTTCATCTATGAAGCCACCTTGGAACCCTGCTGGAACAGGAGGCTCAGTTCCTCTCATCCTTAGTACCTTGTTGGAGGCATATATCCCCGCTGCGTGGGACAGCTGGCCATGCCCTTGTCCTCCTGCTGCCAGAGGATCCACAGATCCTTGCAAGCAGAGTCTACTTCATCCTATACAGCCATTTGCCCACTAGCAGGTGTCTCTAAAATTTAACAGGTCTGGCAGTGAGCTGATTTCTTCCCTAAATAGGTTCCAGTCCTTGCCTTTCCCATCTCAGCACATTCATCTCTATCCAGCCAGTGAGCCTCCATACCTTCTTTTGATTAATTCAGTTAACGAACATCTTCCACGCACCTGCTAAATACAACTTTCCTCCCTGTCCCCAATCACTATATTTCAGCCACACTAGCCCTTCTCGGCCTCAAACCTGCCAGCTCATTCCCACCCCTTGGCCATCACTGGGCTTGATCAGATTCTCGATCCCAGCCCTCCATTCCTCTGCAGTAAAATGACACGTCCACACCCACACTGGGGTCTCCTATCTCTCATGCTGAGCTTGGCCATGACTCACTTTGGCCAACCTCCACACTAGCAGGAGCATGCACCTTCTGCAGATGGGCTTGTCTGTTAAGCTCCTGCCGTTCAGTTTGAGAAGATCACACCCCCTGCAGATCCCTGGCCCCAGAAAAGCGAGCAGGCAGAACCCATGCGCAGCCTAGAGCCAAGCTCAGTCACGCCCAGCCTAGATTTGCTGACCCTCCCTCCAGCTGACCCCTGACGCATAAGCAAGAATAAATGACGGCTGTGGTGCTTTGCTGTGTAGCTCTTTCGAGGTAACAATGACTGATAACACTATGGATATGACACCACAAGCAGAGGCAAATGGAAAGAAATCGATAAACTGGACTTCATCAAAATGAAAAACTTTTGTGCATCAAAGGATGCTATCAATAGAGTAAAAATGCAACCCACAGAAAATATTTGCAAATCACATGCCCGATAAGGGATTAACATCTAAAATATAGAAAGGACTCCTAAAACTCAACAACAAAACAAACAACCCAATTGGAAAGGAGGCAAATTTCTCCATAGAAGATATACAAACGGCCAATAAGCCCATGAAACAATGCTCACCATCGCTATTACTAGGGAGCTATAGATCAAAACCACAATGAGATACTCGTTCGCACTCACTAGGATGGCTATAATAAAACACACACACATAAAACAAGCGTTGGAGGCCAGGTGCGGTGGCTCACGCCTGTCATCCCAGCACTTTCAGAGGCCAAGGTGGGTGGATCACTTGAGGTCAGGAATTCAAGACCAGCCTGGCCAACACGGTGAAACCCCGTCTCTACTAAAAATACAAAAATAAGCCAGGTGTGGTGATGCATGCCTGTAATCTCAGCTACTCAGGAGGCTGAAGCACAAGAACTGCTTAAACCCAGCAGGCAGAGTTTGCAGCGAGCCAAGATCGTGCCACTGTACTCCAGCTTGGGCAACAGTGAAACTCTGTCTCAAAAAACAAAAAGGTTGACAAGTGTTGGTGAGCATGTGCAAAAAACTGGAACCCCGTGCATTTCTGGTGGGAGTATAAAACCACACAGCTACTGTAGAAAGGATGACAGTTCCTTAAAAGAGTAAGCATAGGGCCGGGCATGGTGGCTCACGCCTGTAATTCTAGCACTTTGGGAGGCCGAAGCAGGCAGATCACTTGAGGTCAGGAGTTTGAGACCAGCCAGGCCAACACGGTGAAACCCTGTCTCTACTAAGAATACAAAAATTAGCCTGGCATGGTGGCACACACCTGTTACCCCAGCTACTTGGGAGGCTGAGGCAGGCAGGAGAATTGCTTGAACTCAGGAGGCGGAAGTTGCAGTGAGCCGGGAATGCACCACTACAATACTCCAGCCTGGGTGATAGAGTGAGACTCCCAACTCAAAAAAAAAAAAAAAAAAAAAAAAAGTAAGCACAGAATTACCATATGCACCAGGAATTCCACTTCTGGGAACATACACGAAAAAACTGAAAGCAAAAAACTGGAACCTGTATTTGTACACCAATGTCTATGGCATCATTATTCATAATAGCCAAAACATGAAAACAAACCAAATATCCTTCAGTAGACGAAGGGGTAAACAAGAGGTGGTATATCCATACAATGCAACGTTATCCAGGCATGAAAAGGAATGAAAACTGACGCCTGCTACAAGGAGGATGAATCCTGTAAACCTGACGCCACCAGCCAAGTCACCAAGGACCACATATTATGAGTTTGTTTATGTGAAATGTCCAGAAGAGGTAAATCTGAGGCAGAAAGTAGATCTGTGGTTGCCAGGGGCGAGGGCCAATGGGGAGGAAGGATGGCTAAAGGGTATGGGGTATCTTTCTTTTTTTTTTTTTTTGAGACAGGGTCTCACACAGTCGCCCCCAGGCTGGAGTGCAGTGTTGCAGTCACGGCTCACTGCAGCCTTGATCTCCTGGGCTCAAGTCATCCTCCCAACTCAGCCTCCCCAGTAGCTGGGACTACAGGATGTTGTACCACTAATTTTTTTTTTTTTTTTTTTTTTGGTAGAAACAAGGTCTCACTGTGTTGCTGAGATTGGTCTCAAACTCCTGGACTCAAGCAATCCTTCCATCTCAACCTCCCAAAGTACTAGGATTATAGGTGTGAGCCACTGCGCCCAGTTAGAGGTATCTTTGTGAGATGATGAAAATGTTCCAAAATAGGCCGTGATGATGCTTGCACATATCTGTGCACGCACTAATAACCATTGAATTGTACACTTTAATTGGGCATATTGGATCATATATGAATAACATATCATTAGAGCTGTTTTTAAAAAAATTAAAAATGAATTCAATAAACAAAGCTAGTGTAGAAACCAAAGCTTATCAAAAGTAAGTGAGGTAAACCGCCAAGTTCACCCTTGGTGCAGACCACCTTCCAATCTCTCTACTCCCTGCAGCCCCACTTGCCTCCCTGGCCTCACCTCTCGCCCTCAGCCAGAAAGGCAGCTTGGCCACACCGAGCCCATTCCTGCCACACCTGAAGTCCATCTTCCATGGTGAGCCAATCTGGGCCAGCCAGCTCATTTGACAGACAAGGGAACTCATTTGACAGCCTACAGAGGCTGCCTTCTCTGTCTTCAGACCATCAGTCCAAGAGCCAAGGATCGAAAGGAAGACCCCAGGTTCTGAGCCTGTCCCGTATTCTCTTGCAGCATGGCCCTCAGAAAGTCCTGACTCCACTCTGAAAGTGCAGGGCAGACTCACTACTCCCAGGCACTTTCAGCTCTGCTCTTCTCTGCCTCTCAGATGCTGACCCCGTCACCACCCCCAAGTCAAGACCATTTGCTCAGAGGCCATGCAGATGATCAGCGGAACTATGCATGAGGCCAAGGCCAGTCCTGGCGGCCACCTGTTCAACTTCCACCTGCTAATTCACTGCCAGCCCCTCCTGCACTCCCCAAGACGGAGGGGTGGGAGGGAAGCCAGGACACCCTTTCTTATTCCCCCTTTCCCCCAGTCAATGGAAAGGTTCACAGGTGTCCCACGTCTCCACCTCCTTCTCTCCTTTGCCTTCTCTCACCCCTTGCACCCCAAAAGCTGCCCAAAAGGAATCTCAATGCTGGGAACCCAGCAGCTTCCATCAAGCAGCTGCCAGGAGAACACCTCCCTAATGACTTTAACTCTGGAAAGCCTTTCTGTACATGTGACTGCAAATCTAGACAGGGTGATGTTATGCCCATTTCACAGATAGGGGCACTGAGCACTCAGAGGATCCATTTGACACTGAGAATCAGCCAGGGAGTCAGCAACAGAGTCTGAGCCTCTCATCTGAAGAGGGAGCTTCCGCCTGGCACAGAACCACATGCGGGCTGCAAGGAGTGAAGGTGAGACAACCAGCATCCGACTGCTCACTCCCTGCAGTGCTCCCACTCACACAGGAGCTCCAAACGCTGGGCTGGGGCACCACTGTCCTGCAGATGGGCAGGGCTGGCTCTAGACCAGTCACACTCGAAAGTGAAGGCCTCTCTCAGGCTCCTCCCTCTCATGGGATCTAATGACCTGGGAACCATTCTTTTCTCTTCTTCTTTTTTTTTTTTTTCATTTTCTTTTTTCTCTTCTTTCCTTTCCCTTCCTTTTCTTTTTCTTTCTTTTCTTTCTCTCTTTCTTTTCTCTCTCTCCCCCCCTTTTCTTCCTCCCTCCCTCTCTCTCTCTCTCTGCCCCACTGTGATTTTAGCCAGGCTGGTTCCCTCCCCTTCCACCCTCACCCATTACAGGACACCATCCACGACATTTTCCAGTCTTCACAGACACCCAGTTGGCATTCAGTCCCTCTTTCTTGACCTTAGGTACAAATAGGAGTTCTCACTCCAAGCAGAGCCGTGTGTCAGTTGTGTGACCCTGGGCAAAGTGGCAGATCTCTCCAGGCCTCAGCGTCCTTATCTGCAAAATGCAACTTGGGACACAGCTCCCACCTTTGCTAAGACGGGGACCTATGACCAGAGGCCCTTCCTCCCATTTGGCATGTGGGGACTGAGGAGCCTTCCCTGAGACCCTCCCAGTGCCCCCTCCCTGGGGCAGAAGCAGTCCCTCCACCCTGTGTCTGGGATCTCTGAGATGTGACTCATGCTGCTTTCAAGTCTGGGGTGATGCAGCTCAAGCTCTGCTTTGTGTGATGGTTTCACTGTCTATGCTGCAGGCTTCCCCCCAGCCTGCCCAAAGCCTGGCGGATAGGTGCACAGCGAGCACATGATGAATAAATGACTGAACAAATAAAGAAGCAAGGTCCCTTCCAGCATGAACCATGACGCTATGCTGCAGGGAAGGCCCCGGCACAGCCCCACCAGCCAGCTGCCAGACACACACTCAGCCGGGGGACCCCTGTGGGGACGGGTGGGGGTATCGAGGAGGGCAAGGCACAGGCTCGAACAGCAAGTTGATCATCTTCCCTTTAAGTGATACAGCTTTTCCAGATTGCCTGTGACAGCCACTTCCTCCCCACATAATTGTGTGAGATGCTGTTAGGATCGTTTTTACACGTGTTCGAAAAGAAGCTAGGTGCACCCAGAGAGGGCGTGGCCAGAAGGAGCTTGGGGCTCTTGAATGAGAGCTCAGTGGGAAACCTGGATCCCATCAGGTTACCTTACTGGGCGTGGAAAGGGGCAAGGCCACCCGGGAACCATCAGGTGGGCGAGAGATCCAGGTTCAAATCCCTGCTCAGCCTCAGTTTCCTCTCTGCTGATGGAGGCAGCACCTACATGGCGGGATGTCATGAGGACTCAAAGGCAGCACACCTGAGAGCACCCACAAGTGCACCTGGCGCGTGGTGCATGTCCAGCACACCCAAGCATCCTCTTGCTTTGCCCCTTCTGTCCAATTCTCAAGTCGTAACAGTCGTAGTGACAACCATGCTCCGTTGTATGTAGAGCACATCACCCTTGTTGCCCTCATCACAAGCACCCGACATCTGGACTGCAGCAGGTTCTATGACAGCAGGCAGGGCAGACCCAGACCAGGTGATCTTAGAGCAGAGAGCGACACCCGACCTGCTCCACCCAGTGAGCACCACCAGCCTCTCAGCTCACTTGGCCTTCACCGACCTTGGAGGTGGGAACACCACCCCATTTTCCAAATGATGAAAATGAACCTCAGGGAGGATAGAGGCATGACCCTAAAACCCTGCAGTGCTGAGGCCCCAGTATGACTGATGGAACTAGAAATTTGGGGCTTAGGCTGAGTCCCCCCTAAAGCTGTCACCTCCTGCCACCACACTCTCTGCCTCCCTCCCTCTCCAGCAAATGCATCATCCTTCTGGAGCTGCTGGTTGGCTCTCTCTCCTGCCTGTCGGTTGCTAACCTCCCCCGAGCTGTGCGCCTCACAGGGACCCAGCCAAGGTGCACCTTCCTACTCCAGAGGCAATGGACTTGCCCAGAACCTGTGGCACGGAGTGGTTTCAAATCTAACCCCAGGTGAAATGCACAGCTGGACATCCGATTGTCACCAAGCTCCAGCTCTGTAGAGGCACCAAATCCACAGCAACTTCCTTCTCCTCCTTCAACGGGGCTTGGTCATCACCTCCTCTGGGAAGTCTCTGCTGATTTCCCCACTGCACTCCTGACAAACAGATGTCCCCGTCTGAGCCCTCTACGCTCTGTGCGTATGCACCCATCTGTTTCCTTCACTGGACCTTAAACTCCCTGAGGACCCTAGGATCCGGGCGTGCTTGCTTCACCATGGTTGCTCCAGAGCCTAACACAAGTGCTGTCATAACATAGGAAGTGTTCAATAGCAGTGGTTGAAATATAAAAACATAAATGGAAGGGAGGGAGGGAGAAAGAGAAAGAGGGAGGCCAGAGCACAACCCCTCCTCCCAAAACCAAACTCTCAAGAACTCTGAAGGCTTTGCCCCTCTGCTCTGCCCTCCCACAATGAAGCTGCTGAGGAAATGGAGTCATGGGGCTACGGCAAAGGCAGGTAAGCATACTATTCTTCCCCTCTCTGGGCCTGAACTTTCCCACCCATGAAATGGGGATCCAGTTTCCCAAAGGCAGATCAAGCATATGGAGAGCTTACAGTGGGTCCTTAGGCCAGGAAAGCCACCCACATTGATGCAGGTAGTGAGGAAGGAAATCCAAGTACTTGAGCAGGCCTGTGGAGGCCTTGAGACCCCAGGGGGCCTAGCTCTTCACCCAAATAATTTTTCTTCTTCATACAGGGAACACTAAAAACCAGGGGCAGAAATCCAGAGCTAGAAGAAGCTTGGAGATCCTCAGCATGCTGCTCATTTCACAGATGGGGAAACTGAGGCCCAGAAAGGGTGGAGGGAAGGATATCGGCATGTGCTGAGTGAGCCTACTATGTGCTAGACTTTCTACAGAACTTCATATCACCACTCCCTTTGCAGATGAAGAAATGGGGACTCAGGAAGAGTCTGTAATTGACCGAGGTCCACAGAAGTGACAGCGGCAGGATTTGAACCCAGGTGGCTCTGGCTCCAAAGACCAAGCTCTTTGCACGGCACCATAGGGCAAAAGCTTCCTGAAACCAGGACCACCAGAGCCAGTGATTTCAAGATGGTGGTTCCTTGACACCCAATCCAGTGCTCACTCCTCTACACACTCTAGGGTTGCCCCACAATGTCCCACCTTCTAGACCCATGTGTCTGATTCAGAAAATCATTAAGCATCATGATTGGAGATGACTATAGTTAGTTTCTCATCCAACTGTTATACTTTATAGCATCCTCCCCCATAGACCTTCAACCCAAACTTGTATACCTCCAGGGGTGGGAAGCTCACTACCTACTCAGGGCACATTCCATCTTTTGGACAACTTGGTTAATAAGGATGGCTTTCCTCTTAATGCCCTTCTTCTTTTAATGAACCAAAAGCTTCACATAACTGCTGGTTCACTGTATCTGCATTTGCTCCCATTCAGACACACACACACACACACACACACACACACACACACACACAGGCTTCCTCACCGTCCACCACACCAGCCTCTTTTAATTTATTTTCCAGGCCTCTCCCTCCTTCCCTTCCCCAGTAACTACTTTCTAACCTTTACTAAGGACAAGTATATCTTTTTTAAAATACTCAATTTAAGAAAAAATATTTCACATCTGCATGAGCAATATACAAATCATAATTCTTAAAAATAACAAATTGAAGGCCAGAGTAATCATAAGTAAATTGATATTGATAAATAAGCTTTTCTCCAGAGCAGTAGGTGGTTTATTTTAATCTAATGAGTTTTGTATTTTCCCAGCTTTCAGATTCCATGATGAAGGGCTGTCTGCAATAGAATTACGACGCTCTTCGAAATATTGTAATTTAATGCCTCATTTTGTCAAGACTTTCTTGAAAATGAGATTTGTTCCCAGTGAAGAATTTTACTCAGCTCTTTCTCATATGCCCCCACACACTCCCCAGGCACATAGGTTCTCCTCAGGTGGGGCAGGTCGTGGGGTGCCGGGGCAGGGTTTGCTGAGAAGGCCAGGTTAAATAAACATGGTGGCAGGGGGCAGAGGCTGGGCAGGGAGCAGGAGTGGAACTGCTCTTGGCTGGACACAGCCTTGCTGTGTGACTGGGCAGTACCCAAGGCCCACTCTGGGCCCACCATTGCCTCCTGCAAATAGAGAGAGGAGCGCAGGCTTCATCTTTCCTATAAGGAGCTGAAAGGGCTGCTATCTGGGGGTTAAAGAGAGCAGTATAAGAACCTGGAGACCCCTGAAGACTGGAGATAATGACACACCCCACGGGCAGGGGAGCAGCAGAAACCAAGGCTTGAGAGGAAAGGAACAAAGCTATTTGCAGAGAACCTCTGGGGGTCATTTGGTTGAATGCCTTCCAGGTACAGGGAGCTCAGCACCTCCTCAGCCAGCCTGCTGCTCTGTGAGTTTACTACAGCCAGGCCACTGGGGGGTCCTTCTCGATGGGGGTAGTGCTGAGAAACGCTGAAGTGAGTAAAGCAGAGGCCAAGACAGCAGCCAGGCTGAGTGCCCAACTTGCTATGTGAGCTTGCATAAGCTGCTTAGCCTCTCTGTGCCTCAGTTTCCCTAATCTCGTAAATGGAGATAATAATAGTCATACCTACTTCATAGGCTTGTTATAAGTATCAAATGAGGTAATCCATGTGAAATCTCTGGAATACAAACATACAGTAAGCTCCCAATACGTGCTATTATTACTAGCATCATCATCACCACCACCATCACTGTCATCATCCAATGACCATCACCACCATCATCATCACCATCATTATTACCATCACCATCATCATCACTATCAGCATCACCATCACTATCACCATCATTATCATCATCACCATCACCATTATCACCATCAGCATCAAGTGTGCATAGAAACTACTGGAGAGGACACTGAGAAACCAGAAAAGGACACCTTCCGGGAGGAAAGCCTGGGTGACTGGAAGAGAGAGGTGCAAGAGAAGGGTTTCACTGGATTCCACTTTGGGCCTTTTGAATTTTCTACATATGTTAATATTGCCCAAAAATAAAATTGAAAAAAATAAAATAAAAGATAGTTTGGTATTTCAAGAAGAGAAAGGAAGAAAGACAAATTGCTTCTAATGCGCCCCAATCTGCCTTCCAGTAACTTTCCCTCCCTGTTGGATTTCTGAACTTTGGAGTCACATAGTCAACTCCTGACCTTTTGAAAAAGTCATTTATTGGCTCAACAAGCTCTTCCTGAGCACCAGCTATAGCTGTTGAGTGCAAGGTATTCAGTAGAAGCCGGGACAGACTCCATCCCTACAGCCTGGCAGGTGAGAGAGACGCTCAGCCTCACCATCTGGGTCCCAGGTACCCCAAGTGAAACCCCTGGTGACATCACCTCTCCCCTTCTTGGCCCACTCTCCCCTAAACAGCTGTTCTCCTGCCTGAATTAAGTTTTGGATCTCCACTTTTGATTGTTAAATTAGGTGAGTTCACCACTTACTGGTACACATGCTGAGGTGTTTAGAGGTAAAGTGAGCTGCTGTTCACGACTTCGAAAGGCATCCAAAACAATGGTCTGATGGAAGGATGGGGAATGAACAGATAGAAAAAATAAAGGAAATGTAACAAAATGTACTCTGTAGAATCCCAGTGAGTATCTAGGTGTTCACTGGACAAGTCTTTTCAACCTTTCTACATGCTCAAAAATTAATAAAAATGTTAGGGGGGAATTAGGAGAATTCAAAACCACCAAACCTCCGAGTGGTTTTTCACATCTGAGTGGGCCTCCAATGCCCTTTTACTCTGGGCTAGAGACTTTCCATGGGGAAATGTCTCTGCAAGTCCATGTTAAAGGGCATGGGTGTTGCCTCCAGGGCCTTTGTCATACCAGCCCCCACTAGAAAGGGCACAGTGATGTGCCGGGGCAGACGGGGAGCAGGGGCAGGGCAGAGGCTGAGGGATGTCTCTGCATTCCCCCCAAGTTCACCTCATGCTTCAGACAGTCCATTCCTGTAGCACAAGCAGCCCTAGGGCAGGCCCAGCTAAGGAGAAGAAAGCTTGTACTCTCTGGTATCGCAGGGAGAAGGGAAGGGAGCCATGGAGGGAGGGGAGGGTGTGCATATAACTTTGGGGGCAGGGGGAGGAAGTGGGTGGCTGAATCCATGTTGGGGACACAGAGGAACACTAACCCTCAGTCCCCTCAAAGTCATGCTATGAAACCCCTAACACCTTCCTAAACGTTTTTCTTACTTGATAGTAAAATAACAAAAACAAAGACAAAAATGTATTATTACAGTAGCTCTCCTTTGTTGAGTGCATACTACACACAAACATAGTGTTTATTAATTAGTTTCCACAGCCATCTGATGAGGAGGATGCAATAATTGCTATACCCATTTCACAGATAAAGAGATTGAGACTAAGAGAAGAGGTCATTAACCCAAGGTTACTCAGCTAGTAAACAGTGAACCGGGATTTAAATCCCAATTGGCTACGGCTTGCAATTATGATGTAATAACCATGGCAAACAACCAATCTCCAAGAGACTAGAAAATTGGATCAAAAAAAAAAAATCTGCTTGAAAGTACCAGAGAACTGTCAGGTTAGACAGAAGCTGTAGTGTGACAATCCAGAGAGAAAGGAATCTCCCAGAGGTAAGCCCACCCTTCTGAGAGCCTCTCTTGCACTCAAAGCTTTGGCACGGAATGAGAGTGGAGGAGCAGGCAGAATGTTGGCCTTCATGTGATCCTGGGTAGATCAAGATTGAGTTTGGGGCTAACAAGGCAGCAAGGACTTGAGAATCTCAGATCCCAGAGAGGAGGGAAGCACAGAGACATGAACTCAGACCCCTAGAGAGTTGCTGATGGACTGTGGATGAACTAGAAGGAGATGAAACATTATAAAGACTAACTGAACCTTGAGTCAGCTCAGGCCCTGAATGGATTAAGATGATCAGCTGCTCTATTGCCTGCTGGATGATATGATGAATCTTCCCTGAAAAGAAACGGCATCATTCAGATCCTCTACAGTTTTTCACATGAAATGACTGACATTCATTAAAACATTACCAGCCATACCATAAACAAGAGAAAGAAAATAACAGTCAATAAAAACAAGCCCATAGGCAACTCAGATACTAGATTACCAAATATGGGCTTAAAAAGTATAGTGATAAATATGTTCAAGACAATAGTTGAAAAAAGATGAAAGATGTCACCAAGGAACTAGAAACTACCAAATAAAGAAAAATAAATTCCCAAAAGGAATAATACAATAATATTAGAGTCAAGATCTTAACAGATGGGTTTAATAGTGAATTAGATACAGTTGAAAAGAAGATAAGTGAACTGAAAATAGACCAACAGAAAATAACTTGAATGAGCTGGGTACAGCGGCTCATGTCTGTAATCCTAGCATTTTGGGAAGCTGAGGCAGGCTGATCACTTAAGCTCATGAGTTCAAGACCATCCTGGGCAACATGATAAAACCCCATCTCTACAAAACATACAAAAATTAGCCAGGCATCATGGTGAGCACCTACAGTCTCAGCTACTTGGGAGGTTGAAGTGGGAGGATGGCTTGAGCCCGGGAGACAGAGGGTGCAATGAGCTGAGATTGTGCCACTGTACTCCAGCCTGGGTGACAGAGCCAGAACTTGTCTCAAAAAACAAAAAGAAAAAAAAAGCACAGAAAAAAAAACACAGATGGGAAAGTGATAAAATAGCTTAAGAGATATACGGGTGGGACATGGTGAAAATGTCTAGTATATGTGTATAATTTAAGTCCTGAAGAGAGAGAGAGAATAAGTCAGAAACAATAGTTGAAAATATATTGGCCAAAAATCTTTTGGAACTGATTGACACATCGAGCCGCAGATAGGATAAATTCTAAGGATACAAAGCAGGATAAGTAAAAGTATAACTGCAGAAAACCAAAGGCAAGGCCAAGTGCGGTGGCTCATGCCTGTAATCCCAGCACTTTGGGAGGCCGAGGCAGGCGGATCACCTGAGGTCAGGAGTTCGAGAACAGCTTGGCCAACATGGCGAAACCCTGTCTCTACTAAAAATACAAAAATTAGCCAGGTGTGGTGGTGTGTGCCTATAGTCCCAGCTACTCGGGACCTGGGCTGAGGCACGAGAATAGCTTGAACCCAGGAAGCAGAGGTTGGCAATCAGTCAATATCGTGCCACTGCACTCTAGCCTGGACAACAGAGCCAGACTCCATCTCAATTAAAAAAAAAAAAAAGGCCTGGCATGGTGGTTCATGCCTGTAATCCCAGCTACTTGCGAGGCTGAGGCAGGAAACTGCTTGAACCTGGGAGGTGGAGGTTGCAGTGAGCTGAGATCGCACCACTGCATTCCAGCCTGGACAACAGAGTGAGACTCTGTCTTAAAAAAAAAAAAAAAAATTTAAAGGAGCCAGAGAGAAAAGACACATTAATTCAAAAGTGCTAATAAAACTTATAGGTGACTTTTTAAAAGAAACAATGAGAGCCAGAAGGACAATGAATGGAATGACCTCTTCAGTGTGACAAGAAAATTCTATACACAGTAAAAATATCCTTCAAAATTGAAGGTGCTAGCCAGGCATGGCAGCACATGCTTATATTCCTACCTATTTGGGAGACTGGGGTGGGAGGATTGCTTGAGCCCAGGAGTTCAAGGTTGCAGTAAGCTATGATCACACCACTGCACACTCTAGCCTAGCTGACACAATGAGACCCTGTCTCTTAAAAAAAAAAAAAAAAAAAAAAAGCAAAGGTATAACAAATACATTCAAAGATGGGCAAAAACTGTAAAAATTCAATAGCAGATCCATATGAAATGGAGAGATCTTCAGACAATGAGAAAATTACTGCAAATGAAAATGTAAAATACAATGAAGAATAAAGAATATCAGGGTAAACAGTAAGCAAATGAATACTGACTGAAAGAAAAACAACAATAATGTCTTATGGATGTAAAATATATACACAATTGAGATTTATAACAATCACTAACACTAAAGGTAGAAAGGCAGCAAATGGAGTTAAAGTGTTCCAAAAGTCCTAGCTTTGTTTAAGAGACAGCAGAAAAAACATACTCTAGTAAGTTAAGAATACAGGCTACAGCTGGGCACAGTGACTCACGCCTACAATCCCAACACTTCAGAAGGCCAAGGCAGGTGGATCACTTGAGGTCAGGAGTTCAAGAACAGCCTGGCCAACATGGTGAAACTACATCTCTATTAAAAATACAAAAATTAGCCAGGAATGGTGGTATGCACCTGTAACCCCAGCTACTTGGAAGGCTGAGGCAGAAGAACTGCTTGAACCTGGTAGGAAGAGGTTTCAGTGAGCCAAGATCACACCATTGCATTCCACCTTGGGCAACAACAGAGTGTGACTCCATCTCAAATAAATAAATAAATAAATAAATAATAAAAAAGGATATAGACTATAATCTCTTGGAAATCCACTACAAAGAAGAGTAAAGAACTGTATAATTAACAAGCTAATGAAGGGGAAAAAAAACTAAATAACAAAAAATATCCAAGGAATCCAAGAGAAAGCAATAATGTAGTTAAAAGAAAAAAAGAAAAGAAAATAGGTGGGTAAATAAAAAACTATTATTAAGATGGTAGAAATTACCTAAATATATCAGTAATTACATTAAGTATAAATGGAACAAATATTCAAAAGACAAATGCTCAAAATACTGGATTTTAAAACAACTACATTCTGCTTACAAAAGATATACCTTAAATATAAGAGCATGTAAGCACTGAAATCAAGGGATAAAAAATGTTATACCACACAAAATCTTGTCAAAAGAAAGCTGGCATAGCTACTTCAACAGCAAACAAGTTACACTTAAGGGAAAAAGATTCTAGATACTAGTAGTACAGGCTACTAGATATTCCTAGTATTACTAAAGATATTTCAAAAACAAGCATTTCAACATTATCAAAGGGTGAATTCACCAAGAAAGCAGCTAAAGATAAAGAAAGCAGAAAGCAAAACAGTTTTAAATTTTTACTCCCTGTTTTTCTTTCTAGTTTTCCAATTTTTGTTTATGTATTTTGAAGCTGTGTTATCAGGTAAGTAAAAATTTAGAATTGTTGTACTTTCTACTTCCTTTATCTTCAGCTGTTTTCCTCCCACAATCATAATGGGAGACCTTAATACAACTTTTTCAATAACCATAGAAAAGGTGGAAAATAAATCAGTAAGGACACCAATATCTGAATGATACGATGTACATATTTAACCTCACTGGTAAAATTGAACATGGTATACAATAACAGAATAAACACTATACTTTCGGGACAATGAAAAATAGTTATAAAAATTCCCCATGCTGGACCATAAAGCAACGCTCAAAACATTTCAAAGAACTGGAATCAGGGCCGGGCACAGTGGCTCACACCTGTAATCCTAGCACTTTGGGAGGCCAAGGCGGGTAGATCACGAGGTCGGGAGATCGAGACCATCCTGGCCAACATGGTGAAACCCCGTTTCTATTAAAATACAAAAAAAATCAGCCAGGCATGGTGGTGCATGCCTGTAGTCCCAGCTCCTCGGGAGGCTGAGGCAGGGGAATCGCTTGAACCCGGGAGGTGGAGGTTGCAGTGAGCCGAGATTGTGCCACTGCACTCCAACCTGGCGACAGAGTGAGACTCCGTCTCAAAAAAAAAAAAAAAAAAGAACTGGAATCAGTAAAAGTATATTCTTTGATCATAACAAAATTAAGCTTAAAAACAACTATTAAAAAGTATGAAATCCCCAAATGTTTGGAAATAAAGCAACGGTGTTTAAAAACCCATAAATCAAAGAGGAAACTATAACAGAATTTGGAAAACACTTTGAACCTCACAATAATAAAAATATGACATCAAAATTTGTGACATACTAATAGCTGTGCTTAAAAGAAAATTTACAGCCTTAAATTCAGATTTTAGAAAAGAAGAAAATCTATAAAACAATGATCTATGTATGTATCTCAAAAAGTATTTTAAGAAGTAAATTAAAACTGAAGAAAATACAAATTCTGAAGAAAAATTAATGACACAGAACACAAAATTTAATACATAAAAATCAATAAAACTAAAAAGTTGATTCTTTGAAAAGATCAATACAATTGATTAATCCAGTGATCAACAAGATGACAAAGAAAATGAGATAGATGGCGGGGTGCAGTGGCTCAAGCCTGTCATAGCACTTTAGGAGGTAGAGGCAGGAGGATCATTTGAGCCCAGGAGTTGAAGAATAGCCTGGGCAACCCATCTCTACAAATAATTTAAAAATTAGCCAGGTGTGATAGTGCATCCTGTGGAAGCTGGGGCAGAAGGATTGCTTGAGCCCAAGAGGTAGAAGTTGCATTAAGCTGTGATCACGCTACTGCACTCCAGCCTGGTCACCAGAGTGAGACCCTGTCTAAAAAATAGTAACAGTGATAACAAAGAAAATAAAAATGAAAGAGAAGGTACATATTACCAATTTCATCCATTGAAAGATATCACCGTAGATTCTATAGAGAGTATAAATATGTATGAGGACAATTAAGGAGATTTTATAAATAATTTTATGTCAATTCATTTGGAATGACATATAAAATGGATAGTTCTAAAAAATGTAATGTACTAAGACTGACACACAAAAACATAAGAATATAAATGATCCTGTATTTATTAAAGAAATTGAAACTGTACTTTATAACATTCCCACTAAGAAATCTAACCTCACATGGCTTTTCTATTGAATTGTTCTAAACTTTTAAGGATAAAAATAATACAAATTGTATCCACACTCCTCCAGAAAACAAACAGAAAAAGAAGAAACAGTTCCCAATCTGTATTATGAGGTCAGCAGAACTTGATACTATAATCTGACAATAATTCTACAAGAAAGAAAAATCACATGAATACAGATGAAAACAATCTTAAACAGAACATTAGCAATTCACTTATGCCAAAATACAGTCAAACAAAAGCTGCTGTAGCTATTGCAATAACAGATAAGGGATTATGAGAAGAATAACACATTATGACAAAGTTGGATTTATTCCAAGAATGCAAGGTTGGTTAACTTTTGAAAATCAACCAATGTAATTTACCACGTTAGCAGAAGAAGGAAAATTATATGATCATTTCAATAGATACAAACATACATTTGATAAAATTCTATGCACATTTATGAAAACACTCTTAACAAAAAGGAACAAAAGTGGCCATAAATGGAAAAGCCCACAGCTAGTATCCTACACGATGGCAAAAGACCGAATGCTTTTCTCCTCAGATCAGGAACAAAACAAGGATGCCTGCTATTGCCATTTCCATTCAACATAGTACTGGAAGTTCTAGCCAGAGCAATTAGATAAGAGAAAGAAAACGTATGTAAATTGAAAAGGAAGAAGTAAAATTATTTCTGTTTGCGGATGACATGATCATACATGCAAAAAACTCTAAAAATTCCACACACACACACACACACACACACACACACACACAGGAGCTAATAAACTCAGCAAAATTGTAGTACAAAAAATCAACACATAAAAATCAGTTGTATTTCTATACGCCAATAATGAACAATCAGAAAAGGAAATAAGGAAAACAGTTCCATTTACAGGAGCATCAAAAAGAAGAAAATACTTAGAAATACATTTAACCAAGGAGGCAAACAACTTGTACACTGAAAACAACAAAGTACTGCTAAAGCTAGGCATGGTGGCACATGCCTGTAGTCCCAGCTACTTGGGAGGCTGAAGGAAGATGATCAACTTGAACCCAGGAGTTTGAGTCCAGCTTGAGCAACATAGTGAGACCCTATCTCTAAAAAAACAATTTTAAGGAAAAAAAACTCAAGAAGACATAAATAAGTGACAAGACATCCCATGTTCATAAATTGGAAAACTCAGTATTAAGATACCATATTTAATATTGTTAAGATACTACTATTGTTCAGATATGCTACTGCCCAATGCAATCTACAGACTTAATGCAATTCTTATCAAAAGCTCAATGGCATTTTTCACAGAAATAGAAAAACCCATTCTAAGATTTTACGTTGTATCTCAAAGGACCCCCAAATACTCAAAACAATCTTGAAAAAAAAAGAACAAAGTTGGAGTACTCACACTTTCTATTTTGTAACTTACTACAGAGCTACAGTGATCAAAAAGTGTGGAACTTATATAAAGACAGACATACAGACCGATGGAACAGAACTGAGAGCCTAGAAATAAGTTGTTACATAAATAAGCAATTGATTTTTTTTTTTTTTAGACAGTCTCGCACTGTCACCCGGACTGAAGTGCAATGGCACGATCTTGGCTCACTGCAACCTCTGCCTCCTGGATTCAAGCAATTCTCCTGCCTCAGCCTCCTAAGTAGCTGGGATTACAGGCACGTGCCACCATGCCCGGCTAATTTTTTGTATTTTTGGCAGAGATGGGGTTTCACTATGTTAGCCAGGCTGGTCTTGAACTCCTGACTTGGTAATCCGCCAGCCCTGGCCTCCCAAATGCGGGGATTATAGGCGTGAGCCACTGCACCCAGCTGTGATCGATTTTTGACAAGGGTGCTAAGATCATTCAATAGGGAAAGGACAGTTTTTTCAACAAATGATGCTGAGAAAACTGTCTATCCACATGCAAAGTAATCAAGTTGGCCTCTAATCTGACACCATATACAAAAATAAACTCAAAATAGATAAAAGACCTAAACGTAAGAACCACAGCTATAAATTTCTTAGATGAAAACAGAGGGGAAACCTTCACGATATTGGATTCAGCAATGACTTCTTGGATATGACACCGAAATCACAGTCAACAACAGCAACAACAACAAGATATCTGTACTTCATCAAAATTAAAAATGTTTGTGCATCAAAGGACACTACCTACAGAGTGAAAAAGCAACCCAGAGAATGGTGAAAATATCTGTAGATCATACATCTGATAAAGGATTAATATCCAGAATATAAAAAGAACTCCTACAACTCAACAAAAACAAGACAACCCAATTCAAAAATAGGCAAAAAACTTGACTAAATAATTTGCAATAGAATATACACAAATGGTCAATAAGCACATGAAAAGATGCTCAACATCACTAGCCATTAGGGAAATGCAAATCAAAACCACAGTGAGATACCACTTCACACCCATTAGAATCACTATTATCAAAAAACAAAAAAATTAGCTGGGTGCAGTGGTGCACTCCTGTAGGCCCACCTACTTGGGAGGCTGAAGTATGAAGATCTCTTGAGCTCAGGAGTTCTAAACTGTAGTGCACCACTGTTTAGTGTAGCTTAGAACTGCGCACTGCAGTTTAGTGTAGCCACTGCACTCCAGCCTGGCAACATAGCAAGACAGCCATCTCTAAAAACTAAAGTAAAATAACAAGTGTTGGTAAGGAAGTGGAGAAGTTGTTGAGCCTTGCACATTGCTGGCAGGAATATAAAATGGTGCAGCTACTATGGAAAATAGTATGGCCATTCTCAGAAAAATTAAACATAGAATTACCATATTATCCAGAAACTCCATACCTAGGTACACACTCAAAAGAACTAAGAGCAGAGACTCGAAAAAGTATTTGTACACCAACATTCATAGCATCGTCATTCACAAGAACCAGAAGGTGGCAACATTTCAAATGTCTATTAACAGATGAATGGATATAAAACATGGCGTATACATACATGGAATATTATTCAGCCTTTAAAAGGCATTAAATTCCTATATCTACTGGAACATGAATGAATCTTGAAAACACTACCCTAAGTGAAAGAAGCCAGACATAAAAGGATGAATATTGTATGATTCCACTCATACAAGATACCCAGAATAGGCAAATTCATAGAGAAATAAATTAGGATCAGGGTTATAGGGGTCAATGGGAGAAGGAATGGGGAGTTAGTGTCTAATGGGTACAGTGTTTCTATTTCAGATGATGCACAAGTTTTGGAAATGCATAGTGGTGATGGTCGGACAACATTGTGAATTTACTAATGCCACTGAACTGTACACTGAAAAAGGATTTAAAAGGTAAATTTTGTAATGTACATTTTACCACAATTTTGAAAAGAAAACTTAGAAAATTTTCCTAATTTGAAAAATGACAGCTATTTTTTTAAAAACCTACAGCAAACATCACATTTAATGATAAAATATTGAAAGCTTTCTCCTCAATACCAGAAGAGAAATAAGTATGCTTATTATCACCACTTCCATTCAATATTATGCTGGAAGTCCTTGCCATTGCAACAAAGCAAGAAAAAAGATATAAATATTGTAAATGAAGATATAAAACTGCTATTATTTACAGAAAACATAATCATATATGTTTTAAAAAATAAAAAAATTAAATAAACTGTAAGAATAAATAAGTAAATTTAACAATGGCATAATCAATGAAAAAATCAGTTATACTTCTACATGACAAGTTACTAATTAGAAATGAAAAAATTAAGTATTGCTTACAATAGTAACGAGAAACATAAAACACACAGAAGTTTTAAAAGTGTACAGTTTTAAAAGATTGCTACACAGACAACTAAACAGCATTCTTGAATAAAATGTATTAAAACTTAGATAAATGGAGGAGTATATCTTGTTCATGGATTGGAAAACTCAATATTGTAAAGATGTCAATTCTCCTCAAATTGACCTACATATTTCTGATGCAGTCTCAATCAAAATAACAGCAGGGTTTTTATGGAATTTCAGAAGCCAATTCTAAAATGTATATGGAAATGCAGAAAGCCAAAAATAAAGTCTTGAAGAAGAACAAAACTGAAGGATTTACATTAGCGATAACAAGACTGCATCTGGGAGATATAAAGATGTCTGATTAGCAGCAGCTCAGGATTGTAGCTCCCAGTGAAAGCACAGACAGCAAGTGGACGCCGCACTTTCAGACGAATTTTTGTTGCCCACAGAGCGGAAGATTCCTGGCAGAGGAGCCACACAGGTCGCCAGTGCAACTCTTTTGGCTGGCGTGGCTGTTTTGCTGGCACCCCAGCACAGTGCTTCTCAGTGCAGAGTATATGGGACTGGGTGCCCTTTGAGTCGGGCTGAGCTGGTCCCATCCCCACAAGGAGAACAGCAATTGGAAGCACTGAGGACTGAGAGTTTCACAGTAAGCACAGCTGAACCCAGGAAGGCCTAGCTCTGTGGGGAAGGGGCGTCCGCCAAAGGAAAACTAAGAAACAGAAAAAA